>JAHZND010004902.1:0-38177 GCA_027744115.1 Acrocyrtus sp. NNG-2020 | reverse complement strand
CGGTCGTCATATAGTGTAGGAGCTTGCAAAATTATTCCAGCGGTTCCGACTAGCACTGCTAGTGTAAAGATCCACAAAAACAGTCGATCAAGTACCATAGCTACATACTTCCAATCCTCTTTTACCTGCAAATGATTGAGTTTTTTTATTAGGTCTCTTTTCCATCATATTTTAAGGTCGGGAACAAATGTGGCTGGTGAGGTTTATGAAATAATAAATTTTCTTTTTCGATATTTGAATCATTTTCTGAGTCTCTCCACAGCGAAGGAGACAATGATGCGGTGTAGTAAAAAAAGAGGGAAGAATATCAACAAACTAGGACTGAGAAATCACTTACCCTTATTGACTCTTCTTCCCTTCGCGTATGCTCAGCAATGAAGCGAACTCCTTCAACGGCTTTCAATATTTCGGGGCAAGATGACCAGCAATTTCGATGGGCGCAGCTGACACCACTCTCTCCGACTTCCCCTTCCACTTCAATTTCGTTCTCTGGAAGTTCCGAAGACCTTAGTAGTGGGTGCTGAGAAGCTCTAGATGATGGAACATGAGGTGGTGGTGGAGGTGGAGGCATTCCGTGAATTTTGCAATTACCATTTAGTCCCATCGAATCTGCAACTTCTCGGCTTTTTTATAATGAAAATTAAGCAAAGTTAATTCTCGATGACAAATGAGCGACTAGATTATGGGGAAGCTATAGAATGAAGCAACTAACTTATTGGGAAATCCTGCACAGTACTCCTGGTTTGACCTGGGCCGCATCATTTCTTCGAGACTCAATGCCTCCCTGATGTCACGAAGCTGAAATGAGTCGTTCAGTGACAAGGTGGGCCGGAGCTCCAAACCGTTGCAAGTTCGTATGAGCAGCCGCCCGCTCCCAGAAACACCTTGTTGGGATTTGCCAGCCATCCTTCGATTCGACATAAAAATGTATTTTATGTATCAGCCCTTGCCTTTAGATCCTCGTAAATCAAGCTGAAAGTTAATTTGAGCGAGAGCTGAATTATGGCTGAGCACTTACCTTTCGAGGTAGTACTGAGGCCTACGCATAACCAAAAGGCGAGGAAGAATGTGAAGAAACACGCGTCGAACCCAAGGAGCCATTGTATGTGTTTGAGGCGTTCTGAAATGAACGTTGAGGACCACAACGGTAACGCATATACTGCAATAAATCAGAGTGCACGTGAAATTGCTTTGCAGACTAGATCATTTCCAATGCTGTGGTGTGACGTTTCGCCAGTTCGAGGCTCAATAAAAATTTACCTTACGGTATCTAGTATCATGGTGAAAAGCACAAATTTTCCCAAAAGGGGAACGACGAGACTGGTTGGAGGAATAATTTCCGCAAGCAGCAAGAAGAACACAGTGAGTGACAGGAGAATAGATATTGACAAGCTAACCTAAGGGATTTGTCAAAGTACACATGTGTGAGTGCTCCGAAAGACAGAAGTTGCTAACGTGCTAAGTAATTAGTGCTTAGACTAGGCTCTAGATTCAAGGAAACAAAACAAAATTGCCAATATTAGACTTCCTCTCAAATACAAATGGTGCGGTGCATTTGCTTTGCAACTAAATCCGCTCACTGCCCATATTGCTTAAATATTGCTATTTGCTGCTCTAATTTATTTACACTAAGCACATAAAATATTCGGGCAATTTTTTACACGGAGGAAATCACTTTCACTCATCGTTTAGCACAGGCAACTCAGCCAAGCATTTGTTTTGGGTGGCGCGCGACGTGTTGTAAATAGTTAATGCTGGAGTAACATGATTCACAGGTGCGTTTTCGCACCGCATGGAGCCTTGCATGCCGTAATGGATACAAATGAAATCTAAATCAGGTTTCGTCTGCGAGAGAAACCATGTATAATGGTATCTACAAGATTGATGACTACGAGCTGGCACTGAACCAGCTTTAAAAGCCACATAGATCTGATGGTTTTCCCTGCCGGTAACTGGCATGTCAGTATCCATACCCACTTCAATTTGCATGCCTACGTATGTATACTTCCCAAAGTTAAAGATACAGTCTGAACCTTCCACCTACGTGATACCCACACGCTGTTCGCAAAATTGTGTATCAGGATTTGATTAATCTGCTTAAAAAACGTATTCCAGGCAAAATTACTTCGCGGCGAGAACGTGCTCTGGGATCCCCTTTCACCAAATTTCACTCCATTTCAGGACTACAAAAGAGATATTTGTAGCTGGGTGTAAATGCCGTTAAAATGGTAATACAAAAGGGCCAGTAGGATCGCCCTCATAATGAATCACTGTTTATGAAGCAAATTACTGTAATCTACGTAAAAAACTCGTTGTCAGTTCGTAAATTGGGGGCGCTACCAGTTGCGTTTCACACACTAATAATAGGGCTGTAAATTGAGATCGCAGCTCGCCCCACCTCATTTGGAAAGATTTATTTTATCTGGTATCTGTACATGATTTAACGCTGACAATGTGCGCTAGCCAAAAATTTTGTATGCGGTGAGGATGGAGTGCTTGAGCGAGATAATTATAAGCAATGCGTAAAGCAATTTACTTCCTCCGTGACTGTAATTAGCTCATTAGATACTGCTGCTAGGCGTAATTGTTAAAACGCGAAGTGCGACGTGAATTATGCCCACTAAATTTGAAACGGAAATCAAGCTACGGAATTTAAGGGCCAGTAGGGAGCCGTAGTAAGATAGAGTGGAGAAGTTTTTTTTCCCCTCTCTTCGGCCTCTGCCAAGGGTGGTGCAGATAGCCAAATAGAATTAAATAGAATTACGCAATATATACTATTATCAAGTAGAGCCTGTCCTCTTACTCTGTAATTTAGTGTACCCCACTGATTTTAGTTTAGAGCTGAGAAGCACGAAGCACGGCAAGTTTGCATTTACAAGCAAGCTGACATTCACAGCAAAAAGCGGAGCAGTACCTGAAAACCATCGTATGTCCAGGATCCAAACTTCATTACGCATGTTTGCTCATCAAACGGAAAGTACTCAACATCGATCTCACAAGAAGATTTATATATGGCAGGTGGCTTCCACTCAACCATTCCGCTGTGATAAAGAGTTGCCTTTGTTGCTAGTGTTACTTCAAAGTTACCATCCGCACTGAAAAAAATCAATCAATTGTTATCCCATTCTCACCCCACTCCCTCCGCTCTCTGCTAAAGTTTTTAGTTTCCATAAGGGAGAAAACGTGCGTATCGGTAGTAGGACCATTAGTAAAAGTTGGCATCACCACAGGCGCCCCATGGCTTTTTTTTGTGTAGAGACTAAAATATGTATAGCGCGGAAAAGGTAAGCGACTAGTTGCAAACTATACCCCAAAGTTGTTAACTAAACGCGAAGATCGAGGTTCTTGAATTTCACATGTCCTCAAGTTGCTATGCTGGCTTTAGTTCAGTGTGCCCTATAGTGCATCGTTAGGTTTCAGGATTGTTTAGTGCTTTAAGTGTAACCTGATGCCGTAGACAAGGGCCGATTGCTGTTTCATTTTTTAACGCAACGCCTTTGAATGAGTGGCGTTCCCATGTAGGAAAACTATAGCAAAAGAGTTTCTTTGTCAGCTTTCATGTAAGTGTCTGCTATCAAATTATACGTCACGCCACCTTGCCAGGAACATCTTTCTGGAAATACATTTGATTCAGTCCTTGCATGTACTACTATCCGGATGCGGATGCTTCTATAATTTAGATCTATATCTAAGAGAACGGGAAAACCAGTAGATCCTGTGTAAAATCGATCCTCAAAGATACAACATCGAGTTACAACATTGCCATCGCTTAAGATGCTTTTTGCTTGCCTACGCCTCACATGGAGATATTGCCTCGCTCTCACTGGGGAACATTGGTTGATGCCTTAGGGAGATGGGCAGGCGAAGTTTGGGCCGTAACTACACTTGACCCATAGATTGGAAATCCAATATCCGCCTTTGGCCAATATTAATGTTTAAATAGTGCGCTTTAGGAGTGTCGAAAATTGCATGTACTGTAACTTTGGGCGGATACAAAAAAACTTTCCACTGGCAAGAAAACGGACTTTTTTTTAGAGTGGTTGTCTATAAGCTGAGTATAGTTATGTTAGGGGAGAGGGAGAGGCAAAACTCTTTTCCAGATGGAAACTGCTTCGACTAATGTTCCCTCGTCAGTGGCACAGGAACTATTTTAGCAAACGTTTACACGTAATGTGCGCTCATTTCCATGACGCTTGAAATTATTCATCGAATTTTATGCCTTTAACTTCTGCTCCACGTCCGGCGTGTTTCATGTATGTCCGGGTACTAAAGTTAATGTAACCTTTCTATATGTAGATTTGCAAAGGAGCGTTCTAAGCTCCTCGGAGACTACATTCGAATGGACAAGTCAAACCCATAAAATATTAAAAGGAAACCATGAACCGAGAACCGAACTTAATCTTGGCGAAGGAGCTTCCTTCCTGAAATTAATAGATTTCACACTTAATGAAGCACTTCTACATGCACTATGCACTTACTTGTTGTACAGTACTATGTCTGGTCTCCAAATATGATCGGAAGGCACATGAAGACTTCTTACACCTCCATACTCGCTTGGTTCCCATGTCAATTTATAGTCAACCCAAAACTAAAATTCAGCACGAGTTTTTTTTAGCAAGGAGTCCTCCAAACACATCGTATAATTAAAAATATAGGAAATGGCCCAAAAGTCTAACCTGCTCAACCCATAGGTTGGTTGTCATAATTTGATTCTTGAGATTCTGAAAACGAAACAATTAATTTTATCATTAATAGATCTCATAATATCAGTATTACACTCAGATAAAAATGTTTTCCCTATATTTATATACCAGCAGATTATAGAGCAGATGCTTACACCATACCAGTAAGTTTAGTATGCCAGCCAGTTGCCAAATATCAATGGAAAAACGTGTTCAAAGAATGTACCTACTCAAATTGCCTGCGGGTAGGAATATTAGTGAAAACTTTTAGAAAGTGGGAAAATATGGGGCCGGTGATGGATTTGCCGGCGAGTTTTCCGCTACCGCTAATGTGTGTTGCGAGAGGCAAGTAATTTGTGATAGTTTTGTGAGTTTAATCCGCTTTCGCCAATTAAGTGAAAGCGCAACACTGGGAAAATTTAATGACTTCCTGAGCTGTACAGTGTAGAGTGCACCGGCTTTCCTAATAGAAAAATAATGCGGGAAAAGTAGGTGGTAAAATGCCGAAATTGGCGGCTGATAAGCATACCTACCTGTATACACGTACTTAGCCACCTGTCAGCGCTTAGCTAGCTACAATAAGAACTATCGCTGATACAGTGGAGTCGATCGGATTTTTAAAACGATGAGCCCTGGTTTTATCACCTGGAGGGCAGACAAGTTGACAATGGCATTCTCAAGCTGGGGCTTTAAGCGGAATCAAATTACCTGTCAGGTCATGTGGGCAAATGTTCAAAGGAGCACTAGAAACTGCTCGTAATGCCTTTCTAAAGTATTTTATGTGAAATTTTCGTGAATGGAGTTTTATGTATTGACTGTGTCTGTCTGTTGGATTGCGTGGTACATGGTACGTACATCTCTTTGTAACTCAATTTTCTCAAGAGATTATGGCGAACTTCCAAATTCTGCTTTGTGTGCGATAAATATACACTGGCATTGAATAAGGTCAAGTTCAGAGATAGCCGATAGCGGCTCTTTGGCAACTGCACCGTTTAGAGTTTCAAGTGACCGACTTGTTATATTTTTTTGTGCTTTTAAAGTCATATCCATAAATAGGTATATGGCCTATTTAGCTTCATATTAGATAGCCAAAAATGCATCGCAACTTTTTTTATTGCCGTGCATTGTAGTAAATGGCCTTTTGAAATCCTGGCGAGCTAAAGCTGACAGTTATTGTGTGTATTTAGAGGAAGTATAAGGGATAACTGATTATTGTGGCTGGAGATTATGTGACTGCATCCACTCTAACAACAGATGTGTGGCACATGTGCGTAACCCACAGTAGTCCGAATGCACAGTTCCAAGGACATTTACGTGATTTCATGCTAACGGAGGCGTGCACACGCATTTTGGCGCTAGTCATGATAAGTAAAGTAAGTGCTTATGGAGAAAGTTGCTTTGCAATGGGCATAGATGATATATGTAGTGGCACTATATTTATGTGCACGGTCCGTTCTAATTCAATTCCCTTTGATATATGTGCCAGTTAAACGGGAACCACGTGCCACTAAAGATGAGCTAATACTACAAGATAAGCTGCCACTTGGCAATGCTGTTTCCAAATATTTCTTTTTTTATGCGCATACATGCTCAGATAAGGGTGCTTTGTGGTACGTATAAAAAATGGTGGAACATAGGTCAATGCTAAAAAAGGGCCTTACCACGTCAATGAGCTGGGACAACTTCAGCTTAATCTTGACTGTGAGTGCATCCGTCACATTGACAACTGGTCTCACGAGCTTATTGTAGTTAGAAAGGAGGTCGTCGTATAAACGTTTGGCGTCCGGATTTCCCGTGGATCCTGAGTCGAAACGAGAACACAAAAGAATCAAACACAAAATTCGTTGGTATTTTTCCGAGTTAGCTTTCATTGTCTCCGTTAGTTCCTGATCTTGGTTTCGATACTTCCACAGCTGCTATACCACACACATGCTATATACAGGTTTTCCTACTTTCAGTTTCTCTAATTATAGTAATTTACTGGCTGATACACTGCACGCTACCGAGCTCATTGGAGGGCTCTACAAATTTCCCGAAAACTCCAAAGGACAGAATCACTAAAGAAAATTGACTAAACATCAAAATTATATGGAGACTATTCGGAGTTTTGTTGCACTCGTTGAGTGATAAGCTAGCTGCCAATCATATTGATTTGTGAGTGGTGTGCAGTGGTGCCGCCTTTGGAAGATAAAAGTCGCAACAAAAGAAATCACTCGCTAAAAGTTTAACTGTGTGATGATATGTTTCGTACTAGGTAATAAGTGCAGTTGCAAAATACTCAAAATACTCTCAGCGTATAATTTTTCACAGTTGGTTAAGCGACGAGTGGCCACTAGTTAAGTTCTGGATTTTCGCTAAGTGGATGTCGGAAGCGCTTTTTCCGTTACATGTTCCTTCACCGAGCCATCTAGACTACTCAATATATTAAGAGATTAACAATAAATATGGAACTGTGCGTTTTCTGCGAGTTTCATTCAGCCTTTCTCGGTATGAACTAAACCATCACTAGATGTAATGAGATGCTTAAAGAAACTACTTGGCTGTGCTGATCCCACACAAAACCGCTTTCACTTACGGAAGCACCGACTAAGTACTGAACAAATTAGACTAAGGAGCTAGCAGACTATAGAGCTGTTGTTGTGGTGGGGAGAAAACCTTTAGGGTAGAATGCCCTTAAGGATAAAATCCGAACAACGGCTTTTTAATTATATTTTGCAAGCAAATTAAGACGAATCTTTCCTTAGACGATGGAAAAAGTTTGTCTACGGCTCCTGTGCCCGTAATGAAAATGTGTAAACTGCTATTCTCCTTTCTCCGTCGACCTTCTCCGCTCATTTACACTATCACACTTTCTTTGGATGAGCAGCATGCCCACTTTTGTTCTTATGAGAACTTTACCTATTGAAAGCTTGGCTCGGTGACGACACTGTCTAAAAAGTATTGTCTACAGCGGAATGTTGTCAGACGTACGTCGTTCCTCTCCATCTTTCTTAAAACAAGTTTGCAAAGTAAAGAGAGCTGCTTGAAGCTTGTTTACATCGTGAGTAAGAGTCACATAAACTCCAGTATCAGGTATCTACGTACCGAGGAAACTGCTTTCACTTTCTCTGAAATTCTCAAGTAGCTGCACGCAGTTCACAGCTTTTCTCCTTTTCTTCGTGTTATGGTTTCCTTTGGTGGTGGCGTGTCACTACGTACAGTGGTTGTACTTGAAAATCATCCTTTTTACGATAAGTAACTTTGAACAACTTATATGCCTCTTTTCTTTGCCAAAGAAAAGCAAACCAATACAACCCGTGACGGCACAAGAAAGTCGACCATAGAATTCCCTCACTCATCATTTCTAATACAAAAGAAATGATTCCATCTTTTCCCTCCAGGAACCAATCGAAACAGGTGAAACTACGTAGAATGAATATGAGGGAAACTACTACAACAACGCAGCCAGGTTTGCTGGTCGACGGTACCAGCCATTTCTTGGCCTGTCTGCCGTACTCCCTTTTCCTCCCTGTCATCTAGCTGGGGAGTACGTACATATAAATTTAAGGAAATAGGGGAAAAATAAGGCTGCTGAGTGGGATTCCGCCTGTACATACCCATTTGCGTGGTTAGTTCCATACACAAAATGCATTAATGCCTATCAATGTGAGGAGAAAGGAGCTCTAGCTGAAATATAGCTTGACACAGTGCAGCCTCGCTCAGGACACGAGAATCTCTTAGGAGAGAAAAGTACGCAAACACAATGCATTGCCGCTACCGACCAAATTCAAATAAACCAACGAGTGAAAGTAGAAAGTACCTTTGAACAGATTGCATTAGCGGCGTAAATAAATAATGAGTGCCATCAGCATTTTTACTTCCAGGAAACTTGCTCCTTACTTCCCATTTTAAATAGTTAATTTCCATTTAGGATTGCGTGTAAACAGAGCCCACCTCTCATCAATGGCTCTGGCCAGTCGACTAGCGAAATCAGACGCTCAGTCCGTTCAGCTCCGCTACCCTGTTAGCAGTTTACAGATTCAGCAATTTATTAGAAACTTGTTGGGGCTTGTCAGAAACTCTCTCTCTTTCTCTCCGAACTCGTAGAGACGCCACCGTGGCTTGAATATGGACCAGGTGGCCTCGATTATCGACTAACTATAACCTAATGGAAGCTTCGCTTCGTTTTATGTCTAGAAATTGCAACATGTTAGTCCGTCCCTCCAAACAGATGAACTGTGTGCATGGTCCGTTTTTTTAGGCATTTTATTTTTTTCAGGTTTTAGCTCCGATATGTTTTCATCGATATTGATATCAAAAGGAGGCAAATTAAGTTATTTCCCGAAAAAAGAATCAAAGCTACCGGAAGGAGGCTGCCAGTAATACCACCACCGCTAATTTTCTTACAGCCCACTCTGTTCAGCATGTTCCAAGTACGTGCAGTAGGCTTTCACTCGAGGTGAAAAAGTTTCATCACATAAAACTTCTGGTAGAGAGGCAGTGAAAGTCGTTCAGAAAGTGGTTTATAATGTAAGGTAAGTGCATAAATATGCTCTGCCAGCAGTTTGGATTCTTCCCCCTTTCAACCTAAGCAGCTGGTGTAAAAAGGAATCGATTTTTGAAATCAGATTTCAGGTCGGTCCAGCCGTTCGCGGGTAATCGTGAGCAGGGACGGGGTGCCGGCCGGATGGTCCGACGTAGATAATCTGATAAGATAGCAGTCCTTCTCTATTGTCTAATAAGTATCATTGATATTTTTTCGGCTCAGCCTCTCAACGGGTTTCGGGATAAAGCTGCTGCAGAGCGCCAGTAATACTCTGAGGAGAGCTCAAAGGAGTTTTCTGAGACAATCCGATTTCAAAGGAAGACAACAACATTAATAAAACAAAGGGTTAGAGCTGCTGTGCATGTCCTTGTAAATATTATAAGTTGTCTTATATTTTAGAATAGGAAAACTTTTCAAGTACTGACAACTTCGGGACTGCCTCCGAGGGCCAAGTTTTTAATCCTTAAAAAATAAGCTTGATTTCTCAGGATTGATCCTTCCCTGTGAGCGTCTCACCCAGCAGTATTACCGATATAAACAAAATGGAAAGTAACGTGACAGTCAGAGCACGAAGCTGCAGACGGGAGCTCAAGGAGCTAGTTGGCAGCGAGCTCATATTGTAAACAAAGCTCGTAGCCAGATTAAAACAAAGTTCGCATGGAAAGGAATATTTGGAAAGTGGTGCGTCCTATCAGAATTCGTACCCAGCATCTCATATTTAGATCTTCTATGCATATATCGACCTTTTTATTCACAGTTTAAGGAAACATGTTGGGAAAGTGTGCAGCCTGGGATGTAAAGGGTATATCTGTATAGGCAAGCTGACACTGCCATCGCAAACGGCATTTTAAAATGCAGCGTATGGAGCATTCGGAGAAAGCTCAAATTTAATGTTGAGACATGCATGTGTGACCAAAATTTCCAATCGCAGACTCAATGTCGTGCCCAGAAGATGATGAGGTATAAAAGCCGAAGCTCACAGGAGTGCTAGCGGTCATCTTCAGAGGAAAGAGGTTTTCCGTAAGCAAGTATTATCTGCAATGAACAGCTTCGCAAAATAGACAACGCTTTCTCGGAAACCATCAAATTGCTAAAGCTTGTATCATCAAGGACCATAACTACGCCCATAAGGGTGGCTGTTAGACCAAAAAGCTAATCAGAGAAATTTCACCGCAGCCACAGTTTTGATCTGATATTTAAAATCGAGTGCTAAGATTTCCGCAAAAAGTTTAGGGAAGCGGGAAACGGAATTAGATTACGAAACTGATCTGATTTACTTTTCACGCTGGATATACCCTCAAAATTGTAAGCAACACTTACAAGCTTAATTCCTGTAAGCTCTATTTACACACGTTATCTCCTATAAAGGGCGGAAGCGGTACATTTTTGGATTTCGTATTTTATATCACTTTTATTTAAGATGAGAGTCTTCGTGCTGTGTGCTATGGGGGCCGCAGCATCAATTTTCCCAGCGTACACGAAAACTGGTTAGAGCTACCTTCGGATAAGCAAATTATGCAACGAGAAAGTGAGCATTAGGATAGACGGAACGAAGCGAGAGTTATCTTCCGGAAACAAGTTTAATTAGGCCTTGGCAAGAACCATTATCGTAGGATGTCTACAGCAGCTGGCGATTTTCCAAACTGCCTTCCCCTAGAACTCTGGAAGCGTGTACATATGTTGAAGGTAGCACCAAAGATTTTTTCGTATCACACGGTTCGCTGTACAACATTTTGTTTGTAGTGTTTTCTGGGGCTTTGCTGTGCGAAAGATTTTTATATTTTTTTGAGTGAAGCTGAGTTCATCGTCAACGTCGACATATAGCTAATATGTAAACGTCGCCAAATTAGGGAGCAGCCAAAGCCAAGGCAGTTTCAACAAAATCAAGCGGTTATGTACACACCTGCGATCGACGGGTTGTCCAGAATGCATTATGTAATCAGAGAAGAAATATGATGGTGTGCGGTATAAAAAAATATAGCTTGTGGATGCCGCTAAAATCTATAACCTAGCACTGACACAAGGAAACTAGAATCGCAACCAATTAAGGAGGAATGTGCCAGCAAAATAAAATGGTTTATGTCACTCCTACTGACTAATTTCAGAAGTTTTGTTGGCAGTGAAGGATTCGGAAAGCGACATGTGTAATTACCAATTTTCTAAGTAAAACAAACAACTTGCTTCCTTGCCAACATTTTCTCGGATTGATAAAGGAAAGGCACGGACTGGGGCAACTCAAGGCATCAAAGTTTAATGTGTTTTGGATGTGCGGAAATTCCTTTCAAGGTACAAAAATCCAAAATTCGTTGTACAAATTCATTCATCTGGCAGTCAGGACCTTGTCTGTTCCCGGTGATGTTGTATAGACAGTCAGTGACAGCGAAAACACTGAGGGGTTGAGTTTCACATCACTTTTACATCCCTGTTCACAATGCAACGCACAATGGAAGTCAGGTCAAGATGCGGTTTGGAATCACATACGCAGAATGAAAAGGTAGTGGTGTACCTAGGAAAACTGCTTGCACACAGATAATAACTAAAGCAGAGACAAAAAATGAAAGAAAAAAGAAAAGTTCTTGACTGTCTGCAGCTCTGTTTGAGATTAGAAGTAGGTCAGAAATGTACTGAAAGGGAAAACGGAAAAGGCTACAGTGTAAAGAGCACATTTTGCTCCATCATCGAAGCAGCTTCATACTTTACTTACTTATGTGTATTCTACGGCTTGGGTGCAGTGAAAAGCTTTAGCTGCAATCGATATCTGCGTATCCGAGATGAAACAGAGCCACCACCGAGAGTGTAAGGACTACCGATGCATCCTTCTGTCGATATCCTTCGTGCTCCCTTTTCTTCCACTACTCCAGGAAAATTGTTTCACCGGTAGATAAATCTAGCACTATACTTGCCTGGACACCACATCTTACGCTCTTCACATTCAAGCACACTCCCACTTTCAGTCAGTACTTTGGATTACAAAGAGCCCAGGCTCCTCTTTTTCCTCCTTTTTGATGTGGAGGGTATGTACCAAGTAAATAAATTTAAAAAAGAACAGTTGTAGAAGGTGACTTGGTCATTTTCAGATTTTTTGCGCTGGTGCTCGTATCTCATAAAAAGTGGTGTGCCTCCCTACCTTAGATGCATAACTGCTTACTTAGATACCTACCCGCTAAAATTATATGGGAGCTTAGCGGCTAAGAGCAGCCAGCAGCACGACGACGGTGGGCGTAAATGCAGTCGGAGAGGGATAAGTAGCAGGGAAAGTCATGCACCACACGGGACGCTGCCTTTTAAAAGCAGCCTTTTTTATATGCAGTAAATGTATGCACCATTTTTCTTTACGTCCATCACCAAAGCGCGTATTTTCGTTGCAAAAGCTTCAAGGTTCACTCGAATAAATTTCTAGAAGCCCGTGCTTTCCCTGTATAATACGGCCATAATATAGTGGGAAATCATGAACTAGTCATTTATTCTCAAGTGGCAGGGGATTGCTAAATTTGGTACTGTTACTTTCATTGGCATTGTATAGGACAAATAAATCGCTTGGCGGATTTCCCAAAAGCCTGTACACATAAATAAAAGATCGGCAGCTACTCAATGTTAAAAAATTTTATGATAATGCCTCACGGGAATAAAGTTCCCCTGGGGTAAGCGACCCAGTTCATGTTGCTCGTCACGTTGACAGCAAGACTTTTAGTATTCCTGGGCGACTATACGTCCAAATAGTCGCAGGCCAGCATGATTTTGCTTTCACAGCGGTCTGCTTTTGTGCGTACAAGCGTTGCATTGAAAGCCAGGAGCAAAATCAGAAACTGTCGATGCAACATCGATCAAATGCACGCCCGCTGGAGTGGCTCATGAAATTTTACTTTCAATTTGGGCCACACAGGGAAAAGTGCTGTGCTGAAAGATGTCTTTGATGTGAGAGAGAGATGCTTTGATGTAGCTGAAACGCTACTTTCTGCTTTTTGTAGATTGCCCCGCATCAAGAAACAAGTAGATGGAATCGAATAAATTTGCAATAAATATTAGACTTGGTGTCGCCCTTCAGCACTCTCTTATATTTATGTATCAAGTGCGTTTGTCACAAGTGCTGAGCAAGCTGGTATGCCACTCGCTAGGCTTTTGCTGCTGCATTTAAGTGGAATAATGCTTGAAGAGCTTGGCACTGGAGCATACCTGATTCGGTTAGATCAGAAAGGCACTTAATCGATATTTACATCAAAGGATTTTGACACGAACATCAAGGATCTCAAATGCAATTAATTTTTACTTAGCCCACTTTAAGTCGCGATGAGCGCTCCGCTGAGTTTACATGAAGAGGGTGACTCATACTAATTCCGAAACTGAAGCGATATTCGGAATTTATTTGCTGGCATGCATGACCGATATAAGCTGCTTAATGCATTTACATTTCCCCTTCCTTTACACTTATTTTCGCTGTGCCAACATCAACTTGGAAACATCATTTTCGACAACTTCCAATGGCACTTTTAGGGCAAGCCAGATCCAGTCAGCGATAAAAGCAACAACATCGCCGGATTGGAAGATTGTACACAATTTTGATCGGCGTGGCTAGTACGCGCAACAAAATTGGTAATGAATTAGTCAGCACAGAGGAATTACTTCCATGCTGGGCCCGAACTTTAAAGCTGATAGAGGTATTATTCACGGCATGTCTGCTGAATCTGAATGGCTCCAAATTTTGTAAAAGTATACTGCGGACTCGCTTTCTCTCAACTTTGGAATTTGGAGCTAATAAACCGACGGATACAGCTTCTGAAGTCATTTACGGCGTATATACGCTTTTTGCCCCGAATCCCTTTAAGAATCGACCAAGAGCAACTGTAGTTATTCAGCACACAGCACCGCTGTATAAAACAGTAATCTTCTCGGGGCTCAATGCAATGCGATCCATATAGAAAAGGGAAACAGCAGCTATTGCAGGGCCTCCTCTAACACTTCTCAAGCCAACAGATAAGTCTTAATTGGACTACGGACTACGAACTTTAACTAGGTACTACGGATTCCACTGACTCTCAAACGAAGATCTGTGAAATAGCTTTGGAAAAAATGGAATTTTTTCCAACACCGCATAATGCAACGTGAATTTAGGGGCGAAGCAAAATGAGATCTGCTGCTGTGAGAAGGAATGCAGCCCTGCTATCTTCAGCACTCACTCTTTAGCAGTGTGATGTACAACAAAGAGCTCTAAATTAATTTCTGTTTCTCTGTTGTAGCACTATCACATGCAGTTCGCACATTGACAGTAGAAATTTAAGTAGTAATTACTTTTATCCAGATACTCTTTTGAGAATCCGAGTTGCTGGAGTTCCAGGCATTCCAAAGTATCATTTTTATTATTATTCTTATTGCTCGCCGTTGGCGTTCATGGACTGCCTTCCAACTTCAAAGTACTTAAATGGAAAGTTTGAGACAAAGGCAAGGCAGGATTTGTGGAGTGCAAAGGCGCGA
Organism: Acrocyrtus sp. NNG-2020; assembly: GCA_027744115.1. Taxonomy (NCBI): domain Eukaryota; kingdom Metazoa; phylum Arthropoda; class Collembola; order Entomobryomorpha; family Entomobryidae; genus Acrocyrtus; species Acrocyrtus sp. NNG-2020. The sequence goes on along the minus strand of JAHZND010004902.1, from coordinate 23,501 downwards.
CAACGGTCGCATTGTCAAATTCAATTGCGCGGAGTTGCGGCTTTTTGCAAATTAATGACTGTAGGACACTAACGGCTCTGGATATTACTACGGTTACTTCAGTAGGGGGAAAGTAGACTAAAAAGTACTTACCTGTGATGAAAACGAGTAAACCTATGGTGACGAGATGCGATATCCCTTGAAATTGTAACATGATGCTTGCCAATTTGTTCCTGAAAAATTAAACAGGAGTAATTTACATCCAACTTTAAGTGAGTCCCTTTTGTGAAGCTGCGGCTCTACTACATACATCGCATGCAAAATTAACTGCAGAAAACACTACCATGTTTTAGCTCTGCTTTTACTTTTTAGCCTAATTTACTAGCTCATTCATTTTGCAAAAGTACAGCACACTGATAAAATATGAAAATGAGTCGGGCTTTTTTATAGTCACTTTCCCATAAAGTTCTAGCCATGTCCGTTCTCATTCCTCAAGATAATATATTTTCGCGAACAGCTTGGAACAATTCAGAATTTTGGGTAAGTGGGTTGGACAACTTTGAATATTAGCATATCCAAATCCGTCAACTCGTTAAAATTAACTATCAAATTCCAGGCCAAACCGTACGGCAAAAGAACGGAGGAGTAGTACTGAAAGGTCGATGCAAGTTCCAGAACGCTACATGGATGTGAAACTGCAGTAGCGGAATGCTCCGTGTGCCGAGTTTCAGCATGCCCACAGCGCAGTTTCAGAGTCCAGTTTCGTACTTATAGTAAAACTTATTAATGAGTTAATCTTGTTGAAAATATCGGCTCCAGTCTATTTAGTTCATTAAAAATGTGCAGAAGTTGCAGACAAACAAGCAGTATATTGGCAAGCAGAGGCGAAGAAGCGAAAAACTTGGAAAGAACCATTCACATAAATAATTCAAGATGCTGTACCTGCCTTCTTCAATGAATGCTTTCTCTCCGTGTGTTAGATTGCTTTCTCCAAGTGAACGTAAACTTGAGCGCCATCAATCTCGATTCATTCCCGAAGAAGTTAAGTGGTTAGCAAAGCACGTGCTGCAAAATAAGCTTGAGGAACCCAACACAGAGATTTTTTTTATTGTCACTCTTTTGTTTACTTCAGATCGACAGTTTCACATCCACTTTCAGTCGTTATCCTTGTGCCAATAGAACTTTTTGTCTGTCTCATGCCTATCACACCCATGTTTGCACATTCAAATAAGCTGAAATCGCTTGTCCTCCTTAGTTTCAAGTCCATTTTAATCCACTTTTCTCCAACGTGTTGCCAACTGAGCGCGGATAAAGGAGTAGATGCAGTTCTTGAGTTGAGTTGTTGACTATCTCCAACTAGTAGTAAGTACCGCCAACAGACTCAGAAGTAAATTGGCTGCAGTAAAAGCGACAACACTTACAACCCTCGTTAATTTTGTCTTGTTAGTAGCAAGAGCACTAGTGACAGTAATCGCCAGCGTAATGTTATCATAAACAGAGCATAAAATATGTATGAAGCATTAAACAGTTAGAATGAATCATTTATGATCAACTTTTTATTGCGGTAGAGACTTTATTATTATTATCGTTATTAGCCAGCTAACTGGATTATTCTATATTAATGTACGACATGCTACGTCACTTATCTCCAGTTATCTGGATATATACTTGCTCACTTATCGCTCCAGCGGCAAGATTGATGCAAACAACGCGCTAAGTGTAAGCACAGCATGTTAGTCAGGTTAAAAAGCTCACCAGGGATGCAAGTGAAAATGGTACTGATCAGCTTAAGTCGCAGAACAAATTTGATTACATGCATGAGTTACATCGCCCCGGACAGCGGCAACAACCTCCAAGTTATTGGCGATGCTGAGACCCTGTAAGAGGGTTCTGGAGAAACGATACACGAATGCGAATCGCTCTCACAAACTTGCTCTTCTCAGCATTTTAACTGGTCACGTGGTACGGAGTAAACGGAGGGGAAACAGTAAGACAAATGTGTAGAGTCGGAGGCTATACATCTTATTCCTGAAAATGGAATTTCAAGTCTTGATTCCATGATGATGTCTAACTTTTGAAAAATGCGTTTTGGGAGAATAGACTTCCTCTGGTGGGAGAATGGCCAGAGGAAGCGTAATTTATACGTTATGCGAGTATTGAAAAGCAGTATGAAAAATTTATGTGCGAGAACATTCCAGGCAGAAAAATTTCATGCAAAAGTGCTAATTTATTGATTAGTAACACTAGCGACTCAGAAAGCAGAAAATACTTTGGCACGATATATATTAGTCAAAAATTGCTCAAAACACTTGGGTATTCAATACAACTTAAAAGAATAGTTATACTTTTATTTAATAAAACTACTTGAAACTTGATTACAAGTTTAAAATCTTATTGTAAGAGCAAACAACAGATGCATTCACTTTACAACTAGAAGTTACTAAAACTGCTACTTAGCCAATGATGTAGTGTGCTTGATCGAGCTATCGTAGGGCAGAACCGAAATGGGGCAAGTTAAACACTTTCATGGCACGTTCTCAAGTGTATTATCTGCATCCAGCTACTCTGCCTCGAGCGGGCGAACAAATTAACCGTGAAACGGAGGGATAAGTATTGGAAAAAGGGAAAGTCGGTACAATGCAACTCATTCGATATTGTTACTCATTTGTTCACACCACATAGACAAGTTTCCTGGAAAGTTGTTGGGAAGAAAGGGTGGGCGGAAGAAAGAAAGAAACAAAGGAGAAGCGCACGAAAGAAAAGAAAGAAAGCAGACAATGGTAATGTTGTAAAGTTTTGCAACAGAAAGGCAGGAAGAAACTAAAACTCAGTGTGCAAAACGGAATAAAATACCATGATCAGCAAAACGCCGGCTCGAGCGATCCCAGATCACTATTTCTAATCATAAAAATGCAGATCACAGCTTGTAGTTCCGAATATAGATATAAAGACACGCACCACAACCGCAGATAGAATCACAAAAATGCGAATCACCACTCGAGATAGATGGGATCACAAAACTCACTCACCCTCACCACGGAATTTCAAAGTATCACAATTCCAACTTTTTCGGCGGCGGCTCCAATGCAAAGTTGTTAAAACTGAGATATGTTATATATGCAAGTACAATAACAAATCAGGGAGCTGTTACTCAGTTTCCCTCAACTTATTTTCGCGGATTTCATATCTTCTCTTTGGAAATAAAAAAAACTCGCCAAGACTTTTATTTCTTAAGGCTTGTTCTCGCACCCAACTTTTTTTTTCGACAAAAATTTTCCCTCGCCAGAACGAACTGAGTAGCTGCTTGATTAATTACATTCGTGTTCCTTTCCCTGCAAAATAGCAACTGAACCCGGAGAGTATGGAGCCCACCGAGAACTTATAAAGTTGCTACTGACGACACAGGAGACGACCTATTTGCAAACTAATGATCTCCCTAATTTAATAGTAATTCATTAATGTGTCTAGAAAAGAAAAGGAGAGGGAAGTTGCTTGCGCAATGGCTTTTAAAGAGGTTCACAAGAACTTGCGCCTATTAATAAATTCATGGATGGCGTGAAGTGGGATGTATCAAAAGAGTGCCTGTGTTCTCGTTTCTTTACAACTGTGGTTTATAATAGAACACATTGCAAGCAGTTTCCCCAGGATTCCCTGGAGGCTCCCTTAACTTATTTAGCAGTGCGGGACGACCTGCACAAATTTTAACTTTGATCACTAAACCACCTTGCTTTAATATCCTGACATGAGTTTCTAAATGTTTTAAGTTGTGGAAGCCAAAGCCACGAAAAACAGAGAGACAGGGGAAAGTTTTTCATTCCCAGGTACATAATAGCAGGGGAACACGACATTCCCTCAACTTTACAAACAATTACGACAAACTGTCATAATTGCACGCGTAACCGAGTATGAATGATACATTCGGAGCGTGGGCCACGGCTATTTGTGAGGAGAGTTTCTCTGGTCGCAATGAGTGCTACTGACAACGTAGCAGTTCCGTGTAATTATGACAGCAGAAGAGGACTGTGGTGGTGGGCAGAGCAAACAATAGTGCTAGATCGAGCTCGTCCGATAAGGCTTGCCTTTCAGATCCTTTTTGCTGTCACTAGGAGAATTTGTGAATCCCGATAATGTAGTCGTTCACACGTCCCTAATACTTCGCGAATTCCATGAAGAACGTGCCAGTGAGCCTTCGTTTCTAGCAGATGATTTGCAATGGACAAAGGAGCTAAAGCCAAAAAGGTACACATGCAAGGAATTTTTTTTTTGGTAGCTACAACAGCTGGCTAAAATACCCTTTTATTTTTGCAGTTAGGTTAAGTTAGTGTGCAAACTAAGTATTTATATCTATTAAAAGTTAAATGGAATTAATGTGTTTATCACCATACCACCACTTAGACACAACGCAAGATAACTCTTTTTCTGTGGGAAATGTGCATGTGCTGTTTAGCCCAGGAGAAGAGGAAAAAGACTAAATGAGAAAAGAAGAGAAAAGTTGGGTTTGTTGGGAGAGAAAGTAGGAAAGCTCAAAATAGGACTCCTCCTCGCCTATTATTCTTCGTTACTTTGAGTACTGTACAGGAATGAAAAGCGAAAGCTGTTTTACGCCTTGTTTCTTGTATATTTATACGTACATTTTACATAACACTTACAAAACTGGCATACTTGCAGGGTGAAACCATACTATTACTTCATTGTGTGCCCATGTACTCGCTCCTTTTCCTTTTCGCTGTTCAGTTTTCAGTCTCTGCCAGCCACCCAGCCTGACAAAAAAGCATTAAGATGCAAACTTAAAGCAGCAGCTGCAGAGCTGCATTGAGACTTTTGGTAGTGGAGAACTGTGTTGTCGCATACAATGCAGCTCCCTACCAATCAAACCCACGATGTTTGGAGCGTGTATTTGTTATCGGAGTCTACAGGAAACTTACAAAAAGCCAAAAAAAAATGTTTTCTCAACATACCCTGCACGAAATCAACGAGCATTCCTTTGATATGTTGTAGGTGGTAGGTAGGATAAAAAATTTCCTCTCCGTTTCTAGAAAAAATACTTCCAAATTACTCCTTCTGTAATCCCGTGGCATCCTAAAAGCAATTTTGGAACACACATTTGCTAAGGGAAAGGAGCTGTATAAATAACATCTAAATGAAAAACCAGGCCTCTGCAGGAATCCCATTGCGTTCCATTACTCCAAAACGAATTTCAAATTCATCACAAAAAATTATCATAATTCACTGTTCAATACAAGCACACTCTATCAAAATTCAAAGCACTCAAAGAAACGCATTGTCAGTTTATTTTCGTTCTGGAAATAGTGGAAATGTAACAAATTCATTACTTTGTCGGAAAGCAGAAAATGATTTTTAACGCGTTGAAAGAAGCCTCTGCTCCAGTGGTTGCTATGCGGACTCTAGCCTCCAGTAAATTTCACCAAGCCACTCACTGACTGTCTTTTTACGTTAAGGAGCAGTGGTGGCAATAGACAATTCTATAAAAGTGTAAGCTACAATTCGATTACTCTAAATACTCTACGGATTTTGCAATAGCCACTCTCGTGGGGTGTTGTCAAATTGTTATGCTAGTCCATCTTCCGCAACTTTTAGGACTTTTAGGACTGGGAATCAGATAAGCAGTAATGAAATCTGACCTTAGGACGGATAACTTGGGCAGACGATAACTGGAAAAGCAGCGAACACAATTTACAGTGAAAAGAATAAGGCTCTTATTGAGCAGTATGCTGATTTAGCATTAACGAGAAAATGAATCTTTAAAGGATTTGCTCTAAGCAGCACAAAGAGTAAAAGTACGCGATCTAAATCAGAGTACTCTTCCAGATCTAGACAATGTACGGAGAGGAAACGAGCTATGAGAGTGCTACTAGAATTATCCCCTTAGAATTCCCCTGGTAAAATATAGCGAGGGCGTCCATTCCGGAATATACTGCAGTGTCCGATATAGTACAATTAATATACCTACTATGGATTCATTATGTCTCTTCTACGGACCCACCATACTTCCAGGGAAGTACCACTATGGCGAACGCTACGAAAAATGCGTCGCTGCATTATATATATGTACATATTTGCTTTTTCCAGCTTATTATTGTACACGTACGAACTGAATGCATTAGATATTATCTTTGAGCGAAACTACAAAAAAACTGTAGTGTAGTCCAAGTCCAGATTACTCCAATTCGTGCAGGTAATGCTCCCAAGGTGCAGGTATTAAGTACACATAACCTGCAATTGCAAAACTGCTAAAGGAAATGATGAAAGAAAGAATAAAAGCTTGTGTGAGCAAATCTCCTCAAATTTGGAAAAAGGACTGCAAATCCCTTTCTAAATAATTTTTTATTCCACCTACGCAATGCCCAAATTGATGTCATTTCTGAATTTTTTACCTGAGCTGAATCACACAGATAAAAGGGGTACTATGGGCGTGGTATAAAAAGAAGTAAAATTTATTGTAAAAATTGCTATTAGGTTTAGGTACGGGCCTATCTTCCCAATCTGCTATAATAAATGTCAATTTTTTTTTCGAGAAATATATGGAAAAACTTTGGACATGGCTTTCTTGTCAGTCCTAAAAATTACAAATGTTCATGGTTATACCTGGAAAGTAAACTTTTTACAAGCAATGCACGTTTTTTAATACTTAGTTGTCAGCCTTTAATGCTTAATATTTTCAGAAAGAAATGAGAAAGCTGCTAATGACGATCTTTCATTCTAACAATAAAACGCTTGTAATGGGGGAATATGGACATCTTTAGGACCAATTGGAACTGCTTTTCAAATTTTAGTAGAAAAACCGTGGATTGATAAATGTATCCGCATTACTTTGTGTAGACAGAAAGCAAATAGTGAATGGCACGCAGACTGATTTGATTTAATGCTTTACATTTTGACTTACAGTATTTTTATACTGCAGCAAAGCAGCCGACTTATACTTGAATTTCTATATTAAATTTAAGGATTTGACAATTTTCTGGGAATTTGAACTAGCATATGAGAAGCGCGTGTTTTGGCCTACAAGCACTTTTCCAACTTGCGCTTTGCTTTATTTATCTGCATTACTGGCAAAATTTAGTTTTCGAGATCGTAATACTATGAATTTTCATATTGACATTTATATTGAAAACGACATGCAATTTCGAGCCTCAATCCTTTGAACTTTTCGCAGCAACCTTCCTACGCAGAACATAATGTTGTGTGTAATTTATACCTACATAAATTTAAACAGATGTACGATAATTGAAACTGGAGTACAATTTTAATTTTCTACATGCTTTTTATGGAATATATCCGTTTCTGGTAGTTAATTAAAAGGAAGATCAAAGTAGACTTGCTGATGGAGTACACTAGAAAAATAGAGAGAAAAAATATTGTATGCCGCATGACATTTAGATTTAATCCATTAGAGATTTATTCGTTTCCTTTAGGAAAAAAAATGGGCTGAACAAATCCCATGTTTCTGAATAAAGTTCAACATTTCGGTTAGAGGTGTATAGAGGAATAGGCAAGCGCTACGGACCTAGTACACTTATAGTTACGAAAAGTTCTGGAACATTATTTTATCCTGCATTATGTAACGAATATAATAGTTTGACAAGTTTTAAGGTTTTTAGTTAGTCAAAACAAGTAGGTGTCAGAAATTGAAGCGGTATAGTTCTTGATCCACTTTTCATTTTTCATTTGGGTGGCTTCGTGTGTAGTATCCTCTGGCATTTTAGCATCTCACCAAGACGGAACAATTGATGAGATCGCTCCTAAATAGACTGACTTTTAGGACGAGATAAACAGCAAAGATTATGTAAGTTTTGCCATTCTTATGAAAACGAAAAGTGAAAAAGTTTCCAAAAGACGAACATTGAAAGAAGACGAGTCACTAATTTTCATGCAGGTAAAGAAAGCACATAGTATCTGGAATTCTGGAGTGTAACGTTGTTAGGCAAGCCAGGTATGAGATGGAAATCGAGGGAAACTATTTCCAGCAAAAGAGTCTGTTTCAGCTTCGGCTGATGCAGATGCTGGTAGAAAAGTTTGCCTCTCTTTCAAGATATTCCTAGTTCCATTCAAGATAGCGAGTACATCTGCTAACGAGACGGCAGCCAAAACTGAGTCATCCGATCGCTTATAATGAAGTCCGTCAGCTGCTCTAATACAATCATCATAACGGCGAAGTAAATTTTGCATTGCGGACCAAACAACTGGATCTGCCCGCACTGCCCGCAGAACGTCATTTAAGCTGCTAGGCTTGGAAGTACCTAAAATAATTACTGTAAATAAGACTTTTTGTGCTGGAAAACTTGACTTCAAAAGCAAACCCAGACTTTCTAGTTGAATTTGTAGGCAAGTCACCCGTATTTGCTCTAGTGATACATGAAACCATAAGTATCTCTGTGACTATGCGGTTCCCTGATAATGATAAGGCCACGTGGCTCCTCATGTCAAAAAGGGCAAAATCAGACACAGCCTCTACACACAAGGAAACTTGCCAATGTATATTCTTTCGCCTACCCAAAAGTTGCAATAAGCTACCTAGCAGTGCACTGGTCCGGTTTCAAACTTACAAGTCTGTGCATGCGGAAATTTTCCTATTTTTGTCCCTTCGTTTTTTGTGACGCGGTCACTAGCTGTGAACTTTGCCGTACTTTTTGGACATCAAAGGTGAGCAGTAAGTTCTTCTTTCTGAGTGTGATTATGAAGCATAGGTTCGTCCAAGTTTTTCCCATAAAGTTATGAGTAAGGCAGACGTTGGGAACGATGTTAAAAGGAGCAGAAGGGGAACAACAAAGGTGTCAGTGAAAAAGGGCAACATGCCAGATAATCAAGGTTTTGTACTACTATAGATGGAACATATGCATAATGGTGGTCATATATTTATGTATGCTTTCTCCCATTTGTATTTCCGACGTTTGATAAAGTACTACTACGAACTGCGGTTTTATACCTATACATGCATATATGCGACATGTGTAAGACTAAACTTATACTGGGGTCATATAAGACACTGCTATGATCGGGCTGGATTTCTGCGACCCTATGGTGTGACTTCTGAGTTTTGGTAAAGAACCTGTCGGGAAATCCACAATGGTAGGAATCGCTGAATCGGAAATCCTTTCTCATCACTACAAAAAATGGAATCGATAAATGTAACATGAAATTAATATAAGATATGTCTTGTGATTGCCGAACCTTTCCATACCCTTGTCTTTTACACGGTGTTTTTGGAACTATTGGGCATTGTGTTTCCATGCTCAAACTCAAACTCGATTTGTATGAATAATAGCAAAATGTACATAAAACAGGTGTATACCTATACACTGAAAGTCTGGAAATTTTTATGCTTTTTTTAGAAATTTTGAACGAAATTGATATATATATATGTCCATAATTTTTATTACCACTTGCACGGTAGGCTTCAGTCAATGCAATTAAAGGGTGAGGCCCACAACCGTCTGATACCTGACGAATGTGAGAATCCTCTCCGCTTGCGTTGAATGCAGCCAGAATGAAGAATAGGGCAAGATGAAAGACTTGAGATGTTTTTGCTGATGCCATTTTTGTTTTGTGGATCCACAAAAACTGGATCTAATCAGCTTTAGTACTCACGTCCTACATAAATAATAAGTTATTTTTTGAATATCAAATACCAAGAGAGTTCCAAAAAAAATTGCAGAAATTCCCAAATGTGCAGCACAAACACACTAGCAAATAACTTAAGATAACAAAACATGATGACTTTGCAGATGGCTTAGAGCATTTCAAAATGTGAACAGAATTCAGCCTTTCTACTGTTGTCATCATGTTTAAATTGGCCTACTTACTAGTCATGTCACATTCACAGTTAGAGATGACGTTTGTGGAAAGTGAATGTAAATAAATTGAAAATTGTTGTTATGTAAATATTATGTTCAGTAGTCAAGCTAAGGGGAATTGTAACTTAAACTTTCAAGAGTGCTATAGGTTGCTATATTTTATTTTTGTTTCCATTACCTGATTTTGTGATAAAGCAATACCGTCGAGAGCTGTTTTTCTATGAAAAACGGTCGATTTTAACAGCCTCTTAAACTTTCAAGAGTGCTATAGGTTGCTATATTTTATTTTTGTTTCCATTACCTGATTTTGTGATAAAGCAATACCGTCGAGAGCTGTTTTTCTATGAAAAACGGTCGATTTTAACCGCCACAAACTGACTATTCAAGTTAACGGGATTGTTTCTTTTATATAAAGCATCCACCCAGCTACCTTGCTGCAAAATTAAATTAGAGGAAAAAATTACATGTCCAAGACCAATTTACAATTAGTTAAAATTGGCAACGCCGCATCATACCATGTCCATCGTACTTGTCTGATTTTCTCTCACGAAAGTAAAGATCTAGACCGCAAACCATTTTTCACGCTGTTTTACGAAACAACTGAAAAAAAATTATCATTTGCAAGTAGCAAAGTCCCAATGTTCTCCTGTCGTGTTCGACACGATGAAGCCCACAAATTGCTCTTCATTGACCTCTCACCAACACCAAATCCAGGGATTTGTATAAGCCATAAATCGCTCCCCAACAGTTAGGACGTCGTATTTATTCGGATATTGCACTTTGCGGCGTTTTTGTCGTGTGCCTGGAAAAGGGATTTTGTAGTGTAAAGAAAATGAACTGGTCGATTTTATGCTAAACTTTTGTAAGACAGATAAAAGCATCCACCATTACTAGCGGTGGGAAGTGGGAATAGGCCTAATGGAAGTAGCTACGAGCCCATCATAACAGGCGGGGGGAGGTAAAATGGTCTGATAATAAATGACATCTAAAGTTGCGTAGGCGAATCACTCACGTCGACATTATGGCAAAATATCATGGTTATTACTTTCTTCCAGAGCCCATTTTCTGCTAGTATATGTATGCAATCTAACCGCAGCCTTCATTTACTTAGCATAAAACTTTAAAGCGCGTTGTACTCTATATAGAACCGTGGGAAGCGGACTATACCCTGGAAAGTCGGAGAGAAGCCAAAAAAGCATCGCACAATATCATAAATATCCCAGTCCCCTGAGTCTCCTAGATGAAAATTGCGACCCAGCAGCATCTAGCTGACAAGATAAAGAAAGGCGGAATCATTCCTTGTTATTCTGAAGATCCCTCGTGGAGGTAACCCATCTACTCCTCTAATTGACTGATGATCGTTTGCTTCATTAAACATGTCGACGTCATCGATGCACGCTCCAAAAGTCCCTTTTGTACATTGTACATCGTACCACCGGGGAAATTGGGATAGCGATTCCGCTCCCAACAAAATATAATTTGTTTTGTACATCAAACAGTAACCGAGAGCTCCGAATTCGCACACAAAGCACACTATTCCATTCGGCTGACTGACTGGAACCCTATTTCTCCCCACTGAATCAAGCTGCCCCAGTAAGCACACAACTTCCAAATAGTGAATAGACACAACAGTTTTTAATGAGGTATTCCTGATATACGAGGAAATTCACTCATTACAAAGCATTTCCAGTTGTGGAGAGGGGTGAAGCAAAATTAAGCAATTATCTATCTACATTGCTCAGCTTCAGCTTCTATGGAATCACAAGCGCATACAATGTGCAAAATGAAGTGGACGTAATTCTGTACATTTCACACGTCCGCAACTCCGAAAGAGCCTTTGTGTACATGACGCAGACTTGCAGACTGTTGTTCAGAGATTCATGGTCATTATCATGACTGCTCTACACGATGACATTTTGGGTTTCTACGAGCTTCTCTGTCGACCAGCAGTGTCACAGCGGTTAGTTGTTAACACTGAATTACCGTCAACTCAGTGCCCTCACTGCCCATTTTACGACACCACAACTCAAGCCAGACCGAGTGACGCTTGTGTTAGATAGTGCAACCTCACGTACGCACATCCAGCACATTTATTATTCATTACTTTTACACTCAATGCAACACTAAACTTGAATTTTAAACTGCTCAGGAGACATTTGGGAGCCTTCACTTACTACATCTCCAGCAGCCTTCTTCTGCATCTCCTTATAAAAATTTAAAATTTTCTCCCCAACCTTTGCATACACTCTCTCATAAAAAACCATCCACATCTCTATCTCATCGTTGTTAATAAATTGCAAATTTCTTCCCCACAAATAATTATCAGCGCAGATACTGATACTAAGCTTCCATTCAAAGATTTACGGCAGATTCATATCCTCGCCAAACACTACTCTTCCTGTTCCCGGTGTTGGTTGGCTGCTCTGCTGCTGCTGCTGCTGCTCAAAATCTGAAGTCATTATCTCGGGAGAACTTCTGCGAACTTCGCTTCCTGAATAAACCGCTGCTACGGAAAGTACATTAAAAATTTTTTTTTAAGTTAGAGCTGGAATCAAGCATCATCCTCAACATTATATTGGAACGTTTTCTCGTATGCTTCATCGGCATCACCAAAAATACCAAAAATGCAAGCTCGCATCATATTCAGCCCTACATTTACACTGACGTGAGCAGAGCTAATATGCAGTGAGAGCTACACGCCAAGCAAAGAGTGAATCAGGAGGGGCCACCTCGTAGCACAGCGCTTCCTACTCGTTTCTGTGAGCTAAATCCAACGAAGAAACCAACGTGGGTATGTGGGCAGCTGATAAAGGTTTTATTCGTGGGCATTCCCACACGATATTCTCGCAATAGTCGCAATATGTGCAAGTTCAGGAGTGTGATGCCTGTTATTAGCGCAACGTACATTTAACAGACAAAGTGAAATGGTTGGGTGCACTTGATAGTATTTTTGAGTAAATGATGGCAAGTCGCAAGTAAAATTATATTAACTGTGGGGGGAGAGTGGTGTGTATTCTCTCAGCATTTAGCTGAACATATGTTTAGCAGAGAGTGTGGGTTGGAAGAGAGAGCAAACAAAAGAATAGAAAAATAATAATAATAGTAGTAGTGAGGGTTGAGAGTGGATTTATTCCTCTCAAAAATGTTCCATTTTAAAGGCTAACAAGTAAGAAAAAAAAATGAGTAAAAAGTTTTACGGCACAGGAATCTTTGCATTTTAGTAGGACAATAATAAGGTGTGGACAGTTATCTACTTAAGTTGAAGTGGTGTCTGGTGTCATGGAGTTAAGCTATTGTGAGAGGAGACGGATATCAGTGTATTGACTTGAGTGATACGGGGCGGGGTCACATTCTAATCAGAACTTTTGAAGCAGTTTAGTATTAAATTTTTTTTTTGGACTGGAGAACATTTTGGAGAATATGGGATGTGGAAAAAGTGATCATGTAAAGAGTAATGGAGGGTGGTGAGGATGCGTGTTCAAAGAAATTTTCTAGGAGGTACATTCTGCACTCAGTTGGGAAGTGGAGAAGTGCCTTTATCGTAAGATAAAGTGGGCATATCAGTGTCTAAAGTGTTTGTGATAGCAGTATTGATATTGATGATAAGGTGAAAATGTATGTGGGAGAATGATGATGTAATATGTATTTATTTCCGACATGATTTTAAAAGTATTACAGCTCTTGGCTAAGTTAGTTATTTTTACAGTTAGCATTGCTTACAAGACTTTGGAGGTGCTGCTGCAGAGTTGTGGAGGAACTGAGGCTAATAATAAGATTTTTAGAAGCGACCTCACCCCAGTAAGAGTAATTAAGTCTGCTGAGTTTTTACTCAATTTTTATGGTAGGAACGGTTCCTATCAACAGGCAACGCGATTTCAATTTGGAAAGTCAAATTTTAAAAGTGATTACGTAACCCAAAATTATCGCAAATGTTGGAGATATGGAATACAATGGTGGTGATGAAAGAATCGCATTCGGAACAATGGCCAAGTACCAAAAGAAGTATGGCTCGACGTCCTCACGTCTCCGAAGAAACTCGTCAATGCTGATACATCATGTTCAGCGCGGTGATACCCTTCAAGGACTGGCTGTTAGATTTGGCGTCACTGTAAGACTTTATTAATTAACAGCTACATTGTTTTTTGCTTCATTGTCAATAATGTTATTGTCAGTAATTAATTTTTTCGATACTCATTTTTAATTGTAGACAGAGCAAATTCGTCGTGCGAATAATCTATGGACCAACGATAGCCTCTTTCTTAGAGACAAGTTGCTGATTCCTGTTGCAAGCGTGGACGGCGAGCAGGAGGGCGGAGGAAATGATCGCGGAGAGTGCTCACGGTTATCGTATTTAGATAGGGAAAATAGCGGACACAACGCAAACTCGTCTATTCACCGTTTTGAAGAGGAGAGGTCCGACGACGTGGTGTCGAATTTTAGTCATCCACTTTGTAGTGACAGCTATGAAAGGTGTAGTTGGGAGACTGATTCAGAAACACATTTTGAAAGTGAGTCCACAGCTTATGTAACTGATCACCCTCTAGCAAAAAATGGTGAGTCCAGATTTGATGCAAATGGAGGCAATATAAAAGATACTAGTCCACGTGGAGGAGCAGTGGGCTCTAGTAACGGTACAAGTCTACAAAGAGCCGATTCGCAATCTTCTACTTCAAAAATGATGGATTTCTCTGAAAAGTCAGCAATGGACTTCCTATCACGTATAGATAATGAAATTGCATTCAATCGAGTCCGAGAAACAAAAGAATCGGATCAAAACCAACAGTCCTGGGAAATATTTGACTCAGACGGAGATTCGGATCACAGGCACACATCAGGGACTTCCATCACTACTGAAGGACGTCATCTTCGGTACTCGCTAAAAAAGTTGGAGAAAACACAAGATGAACTCTTCCAACTTTAGCACCGCAATTATAACATGTTCACTTTATTTGTATATCGAAAATATCCATGGAACGATAAATGGAAAAATCGTTTTCCTACTAACCTCTGCAGGAAAGCAGAAAGTTAACCTATTCCTACAGTATATCATCTCGCAACGGCAGTGACATATATTTCCGTATTCTATTTCGTTTATAAAAGGCAACCAATATGATTATCAACACGAAATCTGAGAAAAAAGAACTCAATATTTTTGGTTTGGATTGTAAATATTTTGACGTGCAATTTGAAAAGTTTTATATCGTAGTCGTAGTTGTCTAACCTATTGTAATTATTCTATAAGTACTATACCTACAGTTACCAAAGGACTAATATTTTTAATGAAAATGCAAAATGATGGAAAATAAAGACAGAAAAGTCATCAAGTATACAACAGGAAAATTCCTATGATTGATTATGTCGAAGCTCATCATCTAAAACCTGCATAGGTACTTTCCCTTCTATGTTTTTTTGGGAATTCAAATTGATTGCGAAATCCTTATGGAATGGATCAAAAGATTTCGAGCATATTGCATGGATGTGATTATTTGTTTATTACATTATATGGTCAACAGAGGAAATGTTCAAAGGAAGGCAAATTGAAATTGAAAGCTTTCTATACATAATGTATATGCAATATGTGCATAATATATTTTTAGGAATGGAAGGAAGGCCAAATTTTAGTGAATTCCCTTGAAGTTTTTTCGTGTTTGTTGCTGCGTCGGAGTTTTCATTTCCAATTAACACTCACTCAATAAGCCCTGTCAAAGTTAATACAAGGTACCATTTGCCATTGACGCGTAAAGATGCTAAATGAAAGGGTGATTTAGTCAGCAGATTTTCCAATTCAAGGATGTGCTCTTGTTGGATAGAAGTGCGGATGGGGTTGTCCTCAGGCAAGGCTTGCTACATTGCTTATTAGGTAGCAATTTCCCCTGCATTGTCCTTTTTACTTTTCATACGGACTAGCCCACACTAAATAGACTTGTCTAGCTCGTACAATAAATCTCTGACCTTATTTGTTACTGGATTGCGTTGGTATAGTCCTGACCAACTCTGTTAAGAACCATGAGGAGAACATCATAAAAACCACATCAAACCACGAAATTACAATACTAATGGAAATTCAGCTAAAAAAGAGAACATGGTACTTTGGTAGTGAGTGATTTCAATAGAACGAGGGACTTTGTTCATAAAATTCTGAATTAACTTTTGTCCCTGGGGCAACTCGCCTCCAATTCCAACTATTAATTGTTGATGTTGCGGATTTTTCTATCGGAAATCGTTTTAAAATTTCATGAATATTAATATATTGGTTTGCATAAGCCAGAGTATGACGCTTGGAAATCATCAACAAAGCCATTAGCTGCCATCATATAGGTACTCTATGTGTTTCCTGTTGCACAATTGCTAAATACTCCATCTCTAATTTTTCAGACTATATGGTATATTATGACATTATGTCCCATGTAGGAATCTATTCTAATATACTATGCCCACCTTTTTTTGGCTTTGCTGCTCACAAAAACGTAGACATTAATATTAGGCAACAGTAGCACAATTATATGACGACAAATTGCCGATGAAATGCTTTAATGGCCATACCGAGTTTGAGTAACAGTTATTCAACAACCATCTAAAACTCGGAGAGTAAAAAGATGGCGTGCACAAGTGGGAATGCGGACGCATACTCTAAACTTTTGCAGCCGGTGAGCAATTAAAAGTGAGGAGCTGTCTCAATTTTTGCAGTACGTGCTCACTGAATAATTGAAAATGGCGGAGTAGAAAAAAGCATGGCATGTAAGAAAGTTATAGCTCATACAAATCGGGTCAACCGAAAACCTGTAGACTGCTGCAAAGTAGCAAGCTATTGCTAAGCAAATCACACTTTATGCCAACTGACGAGATTTATTTTCATGAATTCTACAGGGTACACAGCAGTAGCTTTGCGCTCCATTTACATATCCAAATGGTCAAAATAAATTTTATAGCAGTGTGGACGCGGCACTTAAGAAAGCCTTTTTAAGCCAAACTAATTTTAACGGTCGTTTCCAGTGACACCTTATTTCAGATTTGCAATTAGGTGTCGCATTCAGATTCCTCATACCCAAAAACTATATGAACATTATTTTCCCAAAAAACATTTCAAAATTTATCCATTTAAAATACATTGCAATTACAAGTACAGTTCATGACTCCGTTGGCTCAAATATCACTAAAATAAGAGGTTTTCTTAGCCCCTGAAGGGGATGTACCAATGTTAAACGAATTCGATACCCGTTTCGGAGCTTGAGAGCACAACGGGTTAGATACAGATGTACGTACGGACAGACAGACGGACATTAGTGATCTTATATGCTACTTTACAGTTAAATAAATGACAGTCTTCAGACATCAGAAGCACCCATATCCGTCGTTCATTTTTGCAAAGACACATCATCACTTTGACTTATTGTGAATGCACGGTGCGTTGCGTAACCATCTTGATGAAGCTTTAAGACGAACGCTCCTTTTCGCAATTTTTATGGGCTCTATTCTGTCACATCACAATGTTTTGCCGTCCAAAATCCGCTCAGCCAAATTCCAAATAATATACCCATGTTTGAAACAATTGAAATATATATTAGCATTCGCTAATTTCGCTAATTTAAGCATTGTTACAGCCAATTTTAAATTATTATACATCAATTGCCTCTAATAAAGATTTAATTTCTCTTCACATGTAAATATGCACCTAAAATAAAGTTACATCAAAACTCCCTTTTAATCCAACCCATTTAACCCATTTACCTAATAAATTGCTTTTTTTACTGATTTACCGAGTCCCCCAAAAGCCATGTTTCATCTCTAAATCTCTACTGTTATGCCACGTAGAAAGCGACAAACTTCTTCAAGATTCTTATTTCTTACGGGTACCTTGAAAAGTCATTTCCCACAAGTTTACCATGCTCCCAAGAGCCCACCACGTCTTCCCCTTTTTGGAACTCGGGTTCGCGTTCGGCGTTCCTCGTTGTTTGGCACAGGTCTCCGTGTGCTTTCCTTCCGACGTTGCACTCACTGTGCAATTTGCAGCTGCAGCATGCTATGCGTGATCTCGTTATTGTACTTTTCCATTACAAGTGCGTGTGCGGTATAGCAAAGGAAGAAGTACACTATCCGTCCCATGTTTATGTGCATGCTATAGGTATAGGCCGCATAGGTACAAGCAGTAGCTATAAGCAGATATGGGCAAAAGTTTTCTTTAAGAAAAATTATTACGTAATTCGAGCTTCTATGAGCCCTCCTCTTTTCATAACATTTCGTACATAAGATGGTGGATTTTACCCAGCTGTGCTTCATACACTTCGCATTACACAGGTGCCGTACTGTATTAATGTTGGCAATTCGTATTTGCATGAGCAAGCTGAAGCCTTTCTTGATAAGAGCATTAGACATTAGAGCACACACGCTGTGTGATTTGAGGATTTTCGAGGTGATAGGTGGTTCTGTCTGAATATTTTATTTTTCCTGTCATAGTCAATAATATTTGCCATTAAATCAGAGAACGTAATTAATTAATTACTAGACCAAAATTACATCATTTCCGCTGTATTTAAGATAGCTCCTGAATTAGATCTGCAGAAGTGGAGTTATAGCAGCTGTTAGTAATTCACAATTTCTGCTAAATATTTTGGTAGTAGAAATATTCTTCTGATTTCTGGAGAAATTGTATAGTAGTTTTTCGAATTAACTAATAGTAGGGATACTTAGCAGATAACTAGGGATTTTATAGTAGAATTTAGAATTGTAGAGAATATTTTTAGTGTACAGTTTACTTTTATTTAGTGTTATTTATTTTATTTATTGTGATTAGCGGTCAGTAGTATTTATTTTTAGTTTTCAATTATTCACTATTTGTATATTTTACTTAGGGAGGGGGTTTAGTTTATTATCGGTTAGGAAGACTATAGTTTCATCACTGTAGCCATGTCTTCTCCTGATCTTAAAAAGACGTTTGAGTTAATGAAGGTAGGGGAATTAAGGCAGAAGCTTGGGAGTTTGGGTTTGGACAAGAATGGGGTGAAGATGGTCTTGGTGGAGCGACTGGTAGAGGTAATGGCGAGTAACTTTAAATTAGTTTGTTGCAACTTGTAGCATATTTTTTTATTTAAAATATGTTACAGGTTCGTAAACAGACGACAACAATTTAAATGGCTGATAATAAATCTATAATTAAACTAAATATGAAAATAATACGCCTGTGATAACCTTTCTTTCTGTATTAAAGCACTTCCAATCTCAGAAAGATGAAGAAGATAACACGCAGACAGGTATTTATACCGTAGAATATTTCCTATTAAATTTTTTTTATTATACGCGACGAATCGAGCTGATACTAGCGTAGCTGCTCATGCCGTATCCCTATGGCGCTTCGTCTTTCCTTTAATATTTTGAGACGTTGAATTACTAATAAATTCTTTAATTGCCCGCGAATGCAACAATGGAAGCCATTATGCAGTTATATTTACGTAGATCTGGACTCTGGAGTCCAACACGCGTTAAATGGTAGCAATGCCACTCATAATTAATAATTGACTATTAAAGGGTGCAAACGATACATAGTCAGGGTTTTTGTTATTTTTCCGGTATGAACGTTACTAGAAAAATACATAATGACTACCTATTCACCATATCTTTGACGATTTTCCTTTACCATTAAAAAGTAATCTAAGTAATCCTACTTACCTACCATACTAAAAGACCGACGATTAAAGAGTCTTTTAAAACCCCGATATCTTCATTCTTAATTAGTTTTGGTTAGTTTAATTGGCTGCTGTTGCCAAAACAGAATATTTTTGTAGTAATTATTTATTTATTTTTATTTTATATAGGCATAGAAATTGAAACAGGAACAGGAGGTGTCGTAGAAGTTCAGGATACCAAAGACGTTTCACTTCCAGACAATGACATCGTAGCAACAACTATTGAAGAAAATAACTTGAAAGAAACTGCGCCATCTGCTGAAACTGAGCTCTCTGTCGAAACTGAGGACATTGTAAAAACTGTAGATGAGAAGGAACAGGTTGAGGAGGTTTCGAACACTGAATTAGAGACAGTGGAAGAAAAGGTTCCCGATGAGGTGGAAGAGAAAGTCGTGGAAGTGGAAGAACCAAATATGAATCAAGAAACTGAGCAAGAATTGGCTGCCGATGATAATGTCAAGAATTTGGTAAATTCCATTATCCAATTATACTATTTAGTTAGGATTGCAAAATCTCCAATTTCAGTAGCACGAAATTAATATTTTGATTTTGATTCGGTATGACAACACCGTGCATGAATGAGGGTACTGAAACGGTGGTTAAAAACATAAACACATAGTCAGAGCATAGTACCAGTGAAGAAAAACAAGGAGAGGGGGTCTTTAGTATTGTGCATAGATGAAGATAGATCCTATGTTATGTGTATCACCACAGAGAACATTCGATATTCACCTATTTACTATGTACTGTAGGTAGTTTAACCCTTTGTCTAATTGTAAGTTAAAATTACAAATTATTATTTTGCTTACAAATTTAATGGACATGGACGTTAATAACAATTTCAATGATTTGCACTTTGCAGGTTGTAAAAAAAAAGCGATGAATTTTTTGACAGGTTTTGGACTGGATAGATCAAAGATAAGAAAACGGCCGTTCATTGGCTACTACCGTAATCATGTAAATGAAATTTTTTATCATTTGCATAGCGATTGGCGCCGAAGCTGTTTACGAATGCAAATTTCTCATTGTCCATTTCTTATCAGTCTGTGATCAAGTACGAGAACAAAGTTTACAAGATGTCGGTATTTGCATGAGAGATCTTATCTTTGATCTATCCAGCTCAAAATCTGTCAAAAAATTCATCGCTTTTTTTTACATGTGTTGAATATGGAGTAGTACCTACGTCATATGAATATTGGGGCAACGTTATACAGTATTGATTTCCCAGATTTAGTTTTCTTAAACTTAATATAATTACATAATATCAAATAAATAGGGAAACCACGCCTTTTCAGTTATTTATTTTTAAGTACCAAATATCTCTAGACTTACCTATACATAATATATATGAAATCATAGTTAGGGTTATTTTTACTTATCTTACATGTAGGTTTATATGTGTATCTTAGTCACTTGATATATATTTTATATAGGTACTACAATTTCCTGCGGAAAAAATTTGTTTTTACCCCAGAAACAGAAATTACTGTATTATTTGCTCTTCGATACTTAGTTGGGAAGTTTAATCATATGAAATATGAATTTATTTTTGTATTGTTACAGGAAGATGACGTTGATGACTCTGTCGCCAAGCCAGATACTCCAATATCGGAAAATCAGGGCAATGTGATACAGGAGGTATGACGTACCTAAGAACCTACACCTAGAATGTATTCATAAATGCTTCCATAGCCCGCCCATTTTTTAGAAGTTTCCTCATCTTTCATGTGACAGTCAGAGTCAATAGATTAATTACATTTATACATATTCAATTTAGTAACAACTATATTAATATATTTTAGAAAACTGTTCCACACTGTTGTAGGTTATTATATAACCCATTATATTGCAAATTTAGTCAGCTCTAATCAGCCACACATTTATTCTCGCCATGAATATATATGAAGAAAATATTTTAAGAGTGAAATGCCTTAGAAAATTGGAGAGCAATACTTTCAAAGTTTAAAGATTTTGTAGGTACTGTTTGCTTCAAGTTGGTAGGTATTACAATGTACTGTAGTCAGGTTTTTCGCAACTTGCCCCAGATTGTCTTTTACATGTAGGTAGATACATTTTTATGTATTGTCATTGTCAGTAATGTGAGTTTCTAAGCACCACTTGCGGAACATGTCTAGAACTGTAGTACTTTTTTATTTGCTAAACCCTATAATATGGTTAAAGTTGTAGCAAATCGATTATTAATAATAATTAGTAGTAGTGAGTGTTAAATTCTCATAACTCTACATTGTGTTGTTTAGGGTGATGCTAATGCAAACGACGATAAGGAGGTCGATGAAACCTCTGAAGTATCAGATGTGACAGGTATTCATGAAGAGAAGAAGGACCAAGAAGAAGAGCCAGACGAAAAAGATAATCAAGACCAGGAGCCAGATACAAGGTAATATTAATTACATGTTTATTGAATTACAGCATAGGGAATTCATCAGTACCTGTAACTGTACAGTCGATATATCAAAACAGGACTTCATGGAAAATTGTTTATTTGAACATCAACTATTGGGGAAGATTCATACATATGTAGTCCACTTATATCATTTTTCATTTAGATTCTAAATGGTATTCTAGTAAGTAGGCATTATGATTAGGACCAGCTCATATAAAGTAAAGCTGAGATTACAAAATTAAAGTAGCTATGCTTTCATTACTGTATTAAATAAATTCGTATACATGGAAGTATGAATCAGAAAGAATTCAACATGAATACTTTGGATGAAGAAATCGTGGGTTGCTGGGATGCCTGCAGATTTTAACAAGTCAGAATGGAATAAGGCAGCTTATAATATAAGCCTTATATATATGTTCCTGTGGAAGGCCGTTTTACATCATCCAGTGTGGAATGATGGAAGACCTCGTTGAAGATTTTTAGCGTGGGGTTCGGGTTCATGATACCAATGTATTGACTTAATTCAACGGAAACGATCATCATCGGGNTTGAAGATTTTTAGCGTGGGGTTCGGGTTCATGATACCAATGTATTGACTTAATTCAACGGAAACGATCATCATCGGGCCAAATCAATATAATAGCAAAGCAATGGAAATAGGTGTTCCAGGAAAAATGACAGTTAGTGAAAGCTACATCAGTACAGCAGAAGGGTGATCAGTCTCATTTAAGAGTTTTGGAAATCCATATGAAGAGATCCCGAAACTTTGAAGTTTTGATTTGTCGACGGAACCAGACAATTGGAAATTTTATGTTGCATGATACCCCATTTCCATATATAACAACTTTACGATACGAGTGTGTTGCAGCGACAGCTTTATAGCATGAATACCTCTCAGTGCATCAGTCATGCATCTATTTATGCGGTGGGAACTCATTCAGTAAATAAATAAGCCTAGCTAATTTTCTAATTAGTTTGTATTTGTGGCTGGCTGTGTAATATGGAGTTTGTAAGTTTCCTTCCGAATAGCTACTCGCCAAAACAAAGATCTGCCTCGCAGAGAGGTGAATGTATTGAGTAGTTATTTTCAATTTAATTATTTCAATTTTCAACACCAACAAGTACCGTAGTACGGGAACTTTGATATGTTTCAATGGGTGAGATATGTATAGATGTATATATTTATACATATGGGTTATGTGCTTTGTTGGACAAAGGGTTGCTTAACTCAGGGCTGTAAAGGCTAACTTTACCCTTTTCTTAATTTTCAAATTCTAGTGATGAGGTTGTAAGATGTTTTTGCGACCTATAATTCATTGTTATACAAAATGTTTAGATGGTAGCTAGAAACGAGTTGTACTCAATCGATCAATTTCCCAGTCTCGAGCTATACGTAGGTTAATCGGTGCTTTGTTGGACTTTCGACAGAACATTGTTTAGTCGTCATTCCTCGTTTAAAGAAAAATGCCAATTTTGCAAAATTAGGTTCTCTTTACAGGGCATTCCAAAATATTGGGACAAGAACTTACTGGTATTCCTTTTCGTTTAACCCAACGATGTCTAAGGCGTGCTACAAATGTAGCACGGAGCGTTTTTCTCATTTAAATCGCAAACGGTTTTTTGAAA
>JAHZND010004901.1:0-17962 GCA_027744115.1 Acrocyrtus sp. NNG-2020 | reverse complement strand
TCCGTAGCAGCTTTCTCATTCAACCACGCCACCCTAAAAAACTGAACTTTCCGCCGTGCACAAAAGCGAATAAACTAGAAACAGATGAAAAGAGATATTTTCGGGAAAGGGATTTATTCAGAAACATATTTTTAATTTTCCATGTCATCTTTTTTACATCACGCCTATGCGTTTCGCATAAAAATATCTTTCCCTAATCCCAATTCCTGTGGACTTGGACGTGACAAGGCTCTGGCTCTGGCTAAAAAAATTACGGAAATATAGTGACATTTTTTTCTATTTATTTTGGCCGGGTAATATTCTCGCTTGGGGAAACATTTTATAAGCTGTGTGGCTTGGCTGGTGTGGGAGTACAAACGTTGAAATAACCACACTCCACCCACAACGCGTGCAAACGTTAAATATTTAGTTTCCACATTTCTCTGAAATGGAGATCAGGTGAGAAATTAGCTTATTAAAATTTTCACTGCTTCATTTCCCTCGTTCCCCCAAACAGACAAACTTTCAAAGCGGTTGCTCACCAAAAAAAAACTTTCCGTACTTTGGCTTAGATCACACACGCATCCGGTGTCATGTCACCGTTATAATGAAAAGTAGCTTTGAAGTGACTCGAAGTGGAGAAAATGCTTCCGACTTTAATGTCAAAAAAAAGTCCTGCGTCACATTTTGTCATATTAATGCTCAGTATACGGTTTATGTACTCTCTTTGAAGGATCGTTGTCCTCGGGCCTTACTCACATAACTCGCTTTTTTTATTTGGCGGGGCGCGCCTTTGAAAAATGAAAATGTTGCGTAAGCATATAATTGCATATGACTTTTTGATTGCAACACACACCATTTCCTCATAAAGGTGAATGGCTTCATCAGAACAGAAAATTCGGCGGAATGAATTATTTCATTTCGAGTAGATTTTCCAAAGGCAAACTAATTATTTTTCAGCTTCAGCCGACAGAAAACGAAGAAATAAAGAAAATTGTGATTTTCCTTTTTTACAAAGTTGTATCTACATGTTTCATTAAAAATTTCACCGGAAGTCGTGCAAAACTTTTTTATTATCATTTTCATTCTCATTCTGAGGGGAAAGTAGGTGACGGACAGAATTGAAGCTTCCGTGAAGTTGTGAAGGTAAAAAATGAATATCAAATTAGGAGATGTTGTAGTCCACAACACTCGAAGGTCTGAGATATCTCTGTCGTCAAAACAAGCTTGTTATGATTACAGTAAAAAATGAAGTAGGAGAAAAAACCCTCTCAAAATTAGTTTTTCCCGGAAGATGCTGATTTGCAAAAATATCAATTTCTAAGAGAGACCTTAATAAAAATATAAAATGCTGTAGTTTCCTTGCGCAGTGTACTACATTCCTTTTTATTTCCTTTTTTCAGCATATTTTTCTTCTTCTCATCATGGAGGTGACGGTGGAGCGCGTGGAGGAAACGTGAGTTAAGAAAAAAAATAAGTCTTGCTTTTTTCGCAAGAGCCATTCCATTTGTTGGCCATCTGGACGGATATCATAGCAAAATATCGTCAACATAGGTACTGCTCCATCTCCAGTCCAGGATACATTTTCATTTCAGAGCCGGGGCAGAGCATAAGTTTTTTCCCCTTTTCCAGTGGAAAGTTACATGCATAGTTTTAGAGGAGGAAAAAACGTCCTCTGGGAATTTTCCTTTTTTTCAAGCTTTCACTCCAGCCATTCCATTATTGTGTGCTCTTCTATACACTCGCAAAACAGAAAAGGAAATCCCCTTCCTTTCCTATTCCCTTTTTTACTGATCAAACATGCGGATCTAATAAGTCCCTAGATTCCCCCTTTTTTCTACCTCCCGCTTTTTTTTCCTCAAGTCATTTTCTAGAAAATTTGAAAAAGCTGAGAAAAACAAAGCCCATTTTCTTGTATGATGCTGGAGATATAACTGAGCCAGCTTCAACTCGTCGTGTCTACGTAGAACGGAAAGAAAAAAAAGTAGAAATGGAATAGTTTGAAAATGGAAAATAATTTTTTTTCTAGATTATTTTTCTTCTCCACATCTGCTTAATCCAGGGAGTATCAGCAGTTTTTTCGGAACAACTTAAAAGAAATTAAGCCGGGAATAGGCGCATATAAAAATTACTACCTATGTGATAAGGGAAAAAAATAAAGTTAAAAGTTTTTCCCCTTTTTTCATTCTTTTATTCATCTCCAGATAAAAACTCTCCCATTTTGACCTGGTATGGGATATTACAGTGGTAAAAAAAGTGGGCTCTCTCTTGACACTTTTTCCAACAAAATATATTCTTTAAGAATTACCTACTTTATAAAAATATTTTTTTTATTTACTTTCCGTCCCCTTTTCCCCCAAAGTGAGGAATTAGGCTTCATTATGCATGCACTTTTTTTTGCTTACATGTATGTAAATCAAATTAGCTTTTTTCTTTAAGATTCTCCCGCCCTTGAAAAAAGTAGCGCGGGTTTTTTTAAAAAGAAGAAAAAACTTTGTTTTTTTGAGAACACAATTTAAAAAGGGATTTTCAAAGGGAAATTCCTTCACGTGGGTAGCAGAGTGCTGTTGAGAGTAAAAAAGGAAGTTATCAGACTGGAGAAAAAGTAATATAAGGGGAAGGTCAACCTTTTAAAAAAAAGTCCTCCTCTTTTGTTTAATTTCAGCATTAGGGAAAAAAGGGGAAGACGAGCAGAAGCAACTTATATTTTTTAGGAGTGCTACACTGCTCCATTCCACATTTTTCCGGTTTTATTTTCCAGTTTTCCACCCTTCTCCTCCCAACTTGTAAATCGATTTCCTCTCCAAAAATAAGCATTCTTCCTCTTGCGCTCTCCTTCCTTTGCCAGGAAAGGCAATTTGTTGCAAAATAAATACCGCGGAAAAGGAAAATAGTGCGGATTCCTAACCTCGAAGAGTCTGCAAACAAAGCGGATATTGTGTATGTAAGCTCCAAAAAATTTTGTTTGAATATATGAAAGAGAGATTTTGCACTTGGCTTTTTCAGTCATTAAACGAAGACAATCAATTAATGTGTGTTGGAGGAGCACTCCGTGAATGGGAAAGATTAACCAAGGAGCTTATAAAGAGATCATTAAATCAGTTGATGCCAATCAAAGGAATTAGCGCGGACTTGTTCAGATTTTCAGAGGAGATGGTTTGAATAAGCGGATTTTAGTTTTATGACAACTTTAACAAGCCATTCTCGTTTTTATTGTAGTAGGAAGTGTGGCGGAAGAGCGTGAAGGCAAAAAGGAACTGCAGCAGAAATGGCGCTCCCTCTCAAAAGGAATAAACACGTTGCGGATAAAGAGATTTCGAAATTGGCCGTGGCTTAGCAAATAGCAGTTCAAACCGAAACTCGTTCCGCACAAATTCTCAGTGCAAAAAAAAGTAGCCACAAAAAAGGATGCCGTGAAGGGAAGGACGGGAGAAAATGTGAAAGGCATTTCCAGTGATTTATGTACATGTCGTGTGCCAATGCCAGCTTGGTGACCTTGAATCTCGTTGTTTGTCTTTTCATATACATCGTCATCTTCTTCATCATCCTTTTATTCATCCGTAAAGCGCCGTGAACAATACTCCCGGTCCCGTGTCTGGGTCGTTATTATCGAAACTGCTAAGTCAACTTGTGTGTGTGCAGTTAACGGCTGTAACGGCATATTATTTTTTATACCGTTTCTGGTTCTCCTCTTGTTGTCGCAGAACGAGCAGTAATGTGTCCAAGAGAAAAGGGCTGATGATTTTGTGAGAGCGAGTGTGGTCGGCATAACGAGGCATAACAGTAAACAAGGAGAAGGAGAGTGCCATATTAGTTCTTGTCATCATTCTCTGTCTCTCCCCTCTCCATCCACTCATTTTCTGGGATAGGGATACACTGTTGGGATTTCTGGAATTTCAGAAGAGATGTGCAAAATGGCTGTTTTTCGGCTACGACTAGGATAATAAATATGTGCATACTCACACGAGTGTGAAACTCGAGGGGAGAAGCGCACACACAGCCGATGAAATTAGGGGAAGGCACTGGAATGGATAATTTCGTTAGTGGATCCTATCCAGTCGGAGGAGAAAAGAGAAGAGTGATAGGGCTCAAGGACTTTTCGATGGAAAAGTGGGAGCCGTAGGGTGACTAAACTTTTACTTCGCTCTTAGATTATATTGCCCATTTCGGGGGGTACAGTGAGTAGTATTCCGACCTACAGAGATGCCTTGCTTTTTAGAGGTGCCACCCAGTTATAGCCATTTTCATCTAAAATGTTTGCTAATAAAGTAATTTTGGAGTGGATGCCTGTCCCAATAAATATCAGACTTTGGTTTTGTACACACTCTTATAAAGACCCGCTGATAAATTATGGAGGATTACGTGAAAAGATTTTTTTTGGGAAAAGGGACGCAAAGCCTCTCAGAGGAACACTGACTTCCCCTAACCTTCCGCTGTTGTTGCTTTCCAAAGATCAAAACCAATTAAGTTCCGCTACAGCGTAGAACCGAATCCTGTAAATAATTTCATAGCCATTCCACAATCCAAGGGCAATCAACCAAGGTGAAAAATTATTTAATGGAATTACAAACCTCCAGAAATCCCATTTCCGCTGATAATAAAGTAAAAAAAAATATTCAGATTTTCTCAATATCAAAATCCACGAATTTTTTTGCGCTGCGCGAAATCTCTTCATCCTCAAAAAAATATTTAATTTATTCCAAAGCACGATCCAACTCTTTTTAATGAACGCTCCGCTCTCCGGAAAAACTTTTCCAGATTATTTCAACTGTGCTTTCCAAAATGACATAAAAAGTTTAGCTAGGAAATATGTTTTTTCTTCTTCTTCTCACAAGTAAACTAGCAGTGCTGGTCCAGGAAACTTTAATTTTTGAGAGAAGGCTCCACATCATCCAGATCGCAGCTTCTTCAACCTTTTCTCGGAAGGAAAAGGAGGACAAGAGAGTTTTTACGTCTTTGTTATTATTGCCCATTGTGATTGTGATTTCCAACTTGAGAGTTTCCTCCTTCGGGAAGGAGAAATGATGATCTCGTAAAGTTTTCAGCGTAATTCCACTTTCTCCCCACTCGACTCAATTCAAGAGAAATCTTCCAAAAAAATATACCTTTTCCATTTCCGCCACTCCGGAAAAGGCATTCAACCCAGGCTCTTGTACGACTAATATAATTAAGATGTCTTTTTTATAGCTTTCCTCACACAAAAGCCACCTTTTCCATCTCCAAATCTTTTTAATATATCACTGATGAAAATCGCTCTGCAAATACCTACAAAAATCCATTGTCGCCTCTCCCTCTCCAAAAACTTTCCCTTCCGCCTTTCCTTTTTTTATTCCCTCTCTATCCTTCCTCCTCCCAGCGTGACCTTGCATACAATGCGCAGAGTTCACCAAACTCATAAGAGAAAAAAACAGAAAAAATTGACGAAAAATGCTCACTAGAAGACTCCTTTATTTTCTCCTAAACCACTCCGCTTTTCATCTTTCATCTCGTCTAATTAAAAATGTGAGCTTAGTGAATTGCCTCTCATCGTCAGTGTAAGTGAAAGGGTTCGCAGTGAAAACAGCTGCCAATAATTTGTTGTTCTGTCATCATCACTATCAGCATCCATCCTCTATGGGAACTTAGAGCTGACTTAAAAGCTTTACGAGAAGGTTTTAAAGATTAATGACACTTCATAAGGAGATGCACATGCTCTGCCTAAAATCACGTCATGTTTTCCCGTGCTACCGCAACACGAATAGGTACTCTCTATAATGATCTTGCCGGTAACGACGTGTCACTAGTCGCTAGACTCGCAACTCACTTTTTACTCGCTATTTTACTACTCTCCTCTCCTCTCCCAGACATAATTTTTTTATGCTTCCTTTGACATCATAATCTCCCTTTTTTTAAAAAAAATCTGAGCGAGTACAAGTACTTATCAATCTCAATCACACCGTGAAAAGAGTATATCTGTAGGAGCTGACAACGTCATGCCGTCGCTTAATTTTCCATACGTTGCCTTGTTTTGACTCCCCGTCCTCAGTCCTCGCCGTCTTTGCAATGTACCTAAACGCAAAAATATGACGGAGTGGCTGACTAGTACGCTGCTCGGAGGAGAGCACGGGAAAAATATATTAATTTTGGGCTTCGCTTCAGTTCAGTGTGATGCCGTCACCGTCACTAACTACGCTATTCATTCCCAACTGCTTGAAAAATCTCTCTTTTTTTGAAATAGCCTGACAGTCTTACAAGAAAAAAAAGTTTTTTTTCTGGTGGAGCTTGACNGGCTTCGCTTCAGTTCAGTGTGATGCCGTCACCGTCACTAACTACGCTATTCATTCCCAACTGCTTGAAAAATCTCTCTTTTTTTGAAATAGCCTGACAGTCTTACAAGAAAAAAAAGTTTTTTTTCTGGTGGAGCTTGACTTCTTCTTCCGTCGTGTTCGAAGGACATCATGCTATATTTTTTTCTGGGAGAAAAAACTTTCCCACAAAAAATAAGTTTATTGCTTAGTTTGCGAATATTTTTTGAATTTTTGAATGGTTTGTTAGAGACTTGAGTCCACATCAGGGGTGAAGTTATTTGGAAGCAGGTCTTATATGCAATTTCAATAACTTTATTATACTCTCCTTTCCATCCTACCTTAATTAAGATTGATGGACAGACAGATGGAATTAAAAAGTTTTTTGGGGAGACATAGCAAGACGCAAAATCCTCTATCTGATACTTGGCAGGATAACATTTTTGGGAGTAGTGGGGAAGCTGAAGCTGTGAGGTGACTTGAGGAGGGAGTGAGTGGCTCTCATCCTAAAAAAATTTGTTATTTTGGAGAAAAGCAAATGAGGACAAACTCATTCCTCGTCATCATTCATGAATCATGAGGATGCCATAGTGCTCTTGTGGCTGGAGCCGCGCGAGCTGGGAAACTCACTTGTCTATCTCTGCACTCAACTTCGTATAAGTACTTCCTTGTATATTGTAGGAGCCACTCACTGTGTTTGTGATGAGCAGAAAAGTGCCGGCTTAAGAGCTGAGCATTATTCCAACAAATTATTACCATTTATTTCCCCGGATTACTTAGACGTTTCAAGGGTTTTCTCCCAGTCTGATTGCGGTTTTGTAGAGAAGACCCTAAATAAAATGTGTTGCCTACTGCCGTGCCCTGGAACTTGCTGGAGATATGAGAAAAAGGAAGAGTGACAGAGGGAAATAAGGGTTTGCCCTCTCTTGCTCTCCCGCTTTTTCCCACCTACAACCTTTCCAGCATGTTACTCTGGAGGAAAAGCATGTAATAATGGGGGGCATGGCCTCGGGTTAGGATTTAACTTTGAGAGTGGTGTAGCCACTTTTACTCCAACTCAAGAACGGCTCACAAACTGGTGGCTCTTTCTTTCCTCCACTGAAAATTATTGCATGAGCAAATTTATTTTGCATTTGAATGAGCTCTTCCCAGAAGAGCACCGGAACTGCCATGCAAAGGAAATATGCATACGAAAAAGGGTTAGTCTTATCTTATTTCTGGAGAATGACGATGAAGACGATGACTATATGCAAAAAATATATAATAATTTTCAGGACATTTTTTTTACAAAATAAATTTTTTCCCACTTACCATTCTGAGTAATCTCGGCGCGATAGGAACGTCTATGATTGGCGGAGCGCGAGGTACTGTTCACATGCTGGAGGACTAGACAAGCGGATGTAGAGGAGAGGGCCCGTTTCTGGCGGAGCGCTTCTCGGAAGATCTTTGAGTACATTACTATCATCACTATGGCGGGGATCCAGAAGGAAATGGACGATGAGACCACTCCGTACACTGGAAAAACAAACAGGTTAAATCCATACATTACACATTTCGTCGAAAACTCAATTTTGATGTGTGTAGAAAAGCAAACAAGCAGCAATATTTACTTTATGGCTTCCACCACCGCGTCGTTAGGTAGATTACCCGAACATATCAAAAATGCAAGTGCCCTCGATACACTAGCCCTGAATCTGGAAATTGAGAAGGGAGCCGGAGCGAAAGCTGCCTCAGATACAAAGCCAAGGTCAGGATTTTCCTTATCGGAAAAGCGTAAATTATTTCAGAGCATGTTAAAATAAAATCCCTCGTCAATTCCGACACGAGAGACAGTGACAAGGTAAAATGCAAACACGTTCTAGTCATAACTTCAATGAGCAGATAAAAAAATATATACACTGCACCATCCACTGTCAACTTGGTGGTATTGAGATAACAATTTTTTTTTCGCTTTCACAAAAAAATATGAAAACAGAGCAGGTTTTTTAGCTCTTTCTTTTATCAATATCGCGCCACTTCATATACTAACTTTTTTTTATTATTTTGTTAAAAAAAGAAGCCACCCGCTATAGATGTGCTCGCTTTTTATTCTATGCCCAAACAAAAAAAAACATTTCATTTTGCATTCTGCTCACAAAACTCATTCAACAATTTTTTTCCGGGACAACAACGACAAGGACTATTCGACTATGCATGAATCCATAATGATCTCGGTGATGGAGATAGTAAGGATGTGCTCCTGATGATGATGAGCATTTCGCACAAAAGGGAAAGAAGAGGAGAAAAAAAATATAATCACACGATGAAAAAGTGGAGCGGATGATATGCCATTATGAGAGTACGCGACGAGTGGAAGTGAAAGCGTCGTGGAGGGGAGAAAGCGAGAGAGAGAGAGAGAGAGGGAGCCGTGTCGTGTATTAAATAAGGAAGGGAAATCGTGCTTTCTCTGTAAACACCTGCTTCCCATTGGGACCGTGTCTTGCAATGATGAGCTGGATGATACGAATGGAATTTCTAATCGGGGAGAAATATTGCGGACGACGAGGAAGAGAACGAGAAGGGTGGAAAAATGCAGGACCGCAAAAAAATACATTCATAAAATTGGAGTAAGTGCAAGTAAGACCGCCATAGCAGCAGGTGGAGTAGTTTTGGAGGAAAATGTCGTCGCAGTTTAAGACTAGGGATGATGATGATAATGATGATAGTCTGAAGGTGGTGGAGAGGGAAACGAACGAAAAATTTGAAATTAATACGGAAGAAGAAAATATCAAGCGCAAGCTACACCCCTCTTTAATATCATTTTTATAGATGGGATATAAAAAAGAGAAAATTTGTTAAGCCTAAAAAGAATAAATAAGATTATGTAATTCTTCGCACGATCTCTGCAATTCAGTTAATTTTGTTAATACAATATTTTATACTTTAATAGAAAAAAATGGGGAAATGTTGGTAATAAAATTTGTCGTTCTATCTATTTCCTGAAATATGAGCATGTACGGAGAAAGGTATATGTAAAGAAGCTCTTTTTTTAGCTGGCTAGCGCCATCAATTTAATGCTGGACGTGTCCATGCTGTACACTTTGTAATGAAAATGGCCAGGCGGAGGAATTTTTTTTAATTTACTGCGGAAGTAAGTACACAGCAACAGCAACGTGTATTTAATCGGAGCTGCGTATCAAACGTGAAACGGTAGGCTACCTTCTGATAAGAACTGGAAGTGCCTAAATATAAGCAGGAGGAGTCGGGACAGGTGGGGAGATAAAGAGGAATATGGCTCATCTGGGAATTGCCTTCACGTTTCCGCGCGTTTGGCGTGCAAGATAAGGAAGCGCACGGCGTGTGTGAAATGATTCCCTGTATTTTTTGGAAGACAAACAAATAAAAAATTCGACAGGATTTTTTTGCAGCGGAACCAGCCAAAAATACAGTATCCACCTCCATCCCACACATATAAAGGGGGATGTTGGAAAAGAGAAAAAATAAGGTAGAATTTTTCTGTAGATGAAAAAAAAACTGGTGGAAATTTTTTCTACAAAAGAAGAACCCCCAACACATTTTCACTCTTGCTTTCACCCTGCGCCTCCCACACGAGGACGAGGAGCAGCTTAAGGAAATAAAAAAAGTAAGGCTTATTAAGTACGCCCTTCTCTCCCGTCCTTCTTCTGTCAACTGGAATGCATGTAGCCATGTGATAACGAGCAGAATGGCTTCAGCTCCTCCATATAACCGCCACATTTCCTCCTTTCTCAAATACATGGTTTAATAAATAAAAAAATATCATTCACTTTTTTTCATGCATTTCATCCCTCGTCCTCTACAGACTCATTTTTTTATTTGCACTTTAAGAAAGAAGAAAAAACATGTGCCGCTAATTCCTATATATCCGTCGCGTATATTCAAAAAAAAATATTTTTTTTCGAGTGATGGAGTAGAGAGGAGGCATCATCTTCTTATCTTTGGTAGGCACATACTATTTCCATTTTTCTCTTTCTCCAGCAGGCATTTTTATTTCCGAATGTGTGCTCAAGTTTCAAAACATCGTGGAATAAACAGTTTCAAGTATCTCAATTGATGTGGAGGAGACACAAAAGCTCAACATACCGCACAGGGGAAAAATAGTTGAGTACGTGACCATGTGCCATGCCGTGCCGTTCAGTTTCCCAAACTTTCTTTTTTCCTTCCAATTTCACAAGTTTCACGCTGGGAATTTCACCAGTAGAAAATGAAAAGTTGAAATAGAGGGAAAAGGACAAGGGCTCGTCAGTTCCCGTTTCTCCAACTTTTAAAACTGTTTTCCAACTACTTTCTGAAGTGTCCGCCTTAAGCCTAATTTCCATATTAATTCCCGCTCTAGTACCACTACCACCATTTTACTACCCTTTTTAGCACATTTCCCCAAAATATATAAACTCTAGCTTTATCCCTTTGATGTCGAAACTCACGGAAAACCAAATGCAGACGGGATTCACAGACTTCACGCTTTTTGCCTAAGGCAACACTCAGCCTTGCTCTCTCTCCTTTTCTAAATCGCCCCACAAAAATAAAACTTTTCAAGTTTTTATGAGGCTTCTCGGTAATAAAGCAATTATAAAAATAGTAAAAATTCTCACTCCATCAACTAAAAACGAGTGAGTGTCTGAGTGTGTGCATCTGTAAATGATATCATTTATCAGGAGGGACGTACAGAAGTTTTCAGGGCCGCTCGCTACATGACTGCATCATCTGCTCCTAGATAATACCAAACAACCGCAAAATCGCAAAAATTCACGTACATCCCTCCCAAAATATATTTCATACTCCGGTTTCTTGGTTGTAGTTCAAGGGAATCCCTCCTAAAAAAGTTTTGCTCTTGCTCGTGCATGAAATGATGCAGATTGGGAGATTCAAATTTCAATTTTTTTTATCCTTTTCCCCTGTCACTCCCAGAAAATGTTTTTTTTACTTGTGAAATGCAAAAACAAAAAAATTTGGAGTGCTAATAACTAGATTTTTCCTACAGGACTTAAAAAACAGCTGTTGTCGGTTTATTTTCCATATTGTTTTTGCATATCCACATCTGCTTTTTTATCTCAGCGCGCGCCTCAATGACCACTACCACTGCAGAAGCGGGATTTTTTTCGTTGAATATTTTTTTTAAAAAAAAGGTTCACATCACCATTCACCGCATAAAAATCTCAGTTTGCGAAAAAATGAAGGGAAAACGGAAAATGAGAAAGTCAAAGCCAAACAAGCCATTTAGAATGTAAAGAGAGAGCTGAGAGCTCTTTCCGCAAAAATAAAATGTCACTGGCAGAAAAAAGAGAAACAAAAAGGGTTATTCTAAAAGTAAGATTTATACTTGCTATTCTATATATGTAGGTAGACATATTGCTTTTTTATCTCAGCGCGCGCCTCAATGACCACTACCACTGCAGAAGCGGGATTTTTTTCGTTGAATATTTTTTTTAAAAAAAGGTTCACATCACCATTCACCGCATAAAAATCTCAGTTTGCGAAAAAATGAAGGGGAAACGGAAACTGAGAAAGTCAAAGCCAAAAAAGCCATTTAGAATGTAAAGAGAGAGCTGAGAGCTCCTTCCGCAAAAATAAAATGTCACTGGCAGAAAAAAGAGAAACAAAAAGGGTTATTCTAAAAGTAAGATTTATACTTGCTATTCTATATAGGTAGACATAAAAAAATCGGCAAGCCCTAAAGAATATTTCTCAGCGTTTCACACTCAGAATCCAAATGGACTTAAAATGCATTTGCAAAAAAAGGACGAGAGAGTTGTAGTAGAGGCTTATATGACGGTGGCGCTCATATAAAAAACATAAAAAATTGTATCACAAAATTGTGATTTTTTTTGCAAATCCGGTAAAACAGCAGAAATATATACGAAGCCAGTATTCATAACGGCAAGGACAACTTGGAAGGAGTGATATTATGTAAATAAAGCGTATGCCATTTTTTTATTTGGATGGGGAATCCATTTTTATGTGTAAAAAACTGTGGAATAGTATATTGTTTAAGTTTTTTTGCACATTTTTTTCGCTTTTTTAAAAACAAAATTATGTAGTTCATGTTCACGAGCAAGGCTACAGCTGTAAAAAAAAGAAGTGTAAAAAATGGTTTATTTTTGTCGTGTATTTGTCAAACATAATATCCTCGTTCGCTTTTTTAAAAAACAAAATTATGTAGTTCATGTTCACGAGCAAGGCTACAGCTGTAAAAAAAAGAAGTGTAAAAAATGGTTTATTTTTGTCGTGTATTTGTCAAACATAATATCCTCGTCATCATCACATTTCATTGCTGACAGGAAGGAAGAGGGAATGTGACAAAAGCATACTTCTTTTTCGAATTCCCCATCCACAACAGTCTCCACTTAGGGGATGTTACACATGACACGAATCACAAATCAGAAGTTTGCACATTTTTACATGTCTGCTCTCCTTATTTCATGCTTTGTCCAGTTTCATGGGTCCAATCCAGGCGGTCACTGGAGAATATTTTGCAAGTTTATTGGAAAAAATAGTAGTGTGGAAAAAAACTAGAGCATACTGGAACATACTGGAAAAATGGGGAATAAACTTGGAGAAAGAAAAGTTGGAATGTGCTGAGAGAAGAGAGCAGCAGTTGAGGCTCTTTATTCTGGCAATGATTTTCCAGAAATGGGAAAATTCGTTGTAGTGTCCTTCGTTACCGATTGAGTCGATGTCCATTCATGCATAAAATAGTGGAGGAGGACATTTGGGGAAAAAAAGGTGGAATCAGTTTCTTCCATTTTTTCACTGTCGAAAAAATTGTTTTCGTATAGTGGAAATAGAAAGTAAAAGGGTTATGAAATATTCCATTTTTTCCATATTATTCCGCTTCTTCCCCGAGGACTGATGTTTTTAGTGTGGATGTGGAGGGGAAAAAGGTGGAAATGAGTTAGCCGATTATTATTTTCTTTTTCGTGTAACTCTCCATCTACATGTTTGCAGCGGGGTGAGTACGAGTGCGAGGCGAAAGCAGTGAAATGGGAAATTTCACGGATATGTGGAGTGCAATTTCCAATTTATTTTGCTATCTTTATCTTCATCGCTAACGTCAATCATCAAGAGGGAGGAGGAAGAGGGAAGCGAGATTTCCCGATAAAAGAATAGGAAATGACACTAAAAGTCACAAAAATGGATTTTTTGTCGCAGTCCGTACTCCATAGTCCTCCCAGGCACAGAGAAAGAGAGCGAAAAAAAGTGCAGTTTACCTACGCAGTCTATTTTTTTCGGCGGATACTCTGAAAATTGAAGCAAAGATTGGCATAAAAATGAAGCTGACTATTCCTCCTCCCTGTCACAGAATGAGATGAAAAAGTGTGGAAGCTTGTCACAGTAAAAGAACAACAGCAATACCATTTATTGGACAATGCGAAGGAAGCAAATTTCCAATGAAGAATGAACTTGCTGAGAAGTCGCTCTCAGCAGGCGTTTTTTGGAGAAGACCGTATTTCCCGGTACAGTGAAACAGATTAAAATGTAAATGGTCCTATTCGGCGGATATGTGATGAACGATGACGGAGATGATGCCGCAGTGAGTTGGATGGCGTGCTAGAGATGATGATGGTGATGATACCGATATTTTTTCGTTGATCACAAATCGCAATCGTCAAAAAAAATCTGGTTCTAACTGGATCTGAAATATTAGCTGTGCTGTCTACTGACTGCTCTGTAGTAATGACGATGCATTATTACATTCAATTTCACTGACGTTGATAAAAACACTTTAGCTTAAATTTTACTACCATTCTGAAAAAACATAATTGGGAAATGTCTGAGAAGTGTGGGATGAAGTGGATGTCGATTGTCGATGCTAAAATAAAATTGCAGAGATGGAATCACAACAGCCGTTTTCCCATCATTTCCTTCCTTTCCCCTTCTAAAAAAATTATTCTAGTTAAGTGTAAAAAACCTACACTGCAATATATTTAAATCAGCGGGGAATAATTTTTCTTGCCAAATCTTTTTGCAATAAACAATTGCCGAGTTTTAAAGTAAATAGTTGTAGAAAAGTAAACTGTAGCTATTTTTCCACGCGGAAGCCTATTCAATCAAGATGAATTGGATTTTTATCTAGTTTCCGTACAATAATGGGGAGTATTGATAGCTTCAATATTTTTTTTTCCTTTTTTGTTCAATTCAATAGGCGATTTGTACAAGAAGAGCTTAGAGAATTTAGCAGATGAAAAGTGTATAGCGCGTCATACGTAGAAAAATAATGCATCCGCTGCTCTAATAATGCCACCACTAAGGGAAAATGTAATACAAAAGAATGTTAATATTTCTTGAGCGGGTGTGTTGTGTGCCTCTTATATGAAGCGGATAAAAAAAGGACAAGTAGAAAGGGAAAGGCATCCCGAGTAAAAATGGGCCTTTTTTCTATCTTCCTTTCACTCGGAGATAAAGAACGGGAGTGAGCAGGGAACAGTATTTTTTTGGAGAACCGTTAACATCCCCATTCCAGTGACAAAGACACATTGGGAAAAAATTACTGAGAAGCTCTTATTGTAAACAAACGGGGGAAAGGCTATTAAAGATCTTTTCTTTCCACCTGAAAAAACTCCATAACTCTCCTGAATTGGTCTACTTTGTCCGTGTGTATGTCAAGCACGTTACGAAAAAAAGACAATCCGCCATAAATTCTTTTTTTTCTGTGCCAGCGAAGAAGAGAAAAAGATGCTTTTCTGCTGGCAAAAAAAGGATGATTTCATTGAAAAAAGTAGAATTAAAATTTTTTCGTAATAAAAACATTTGGAGAAAGGGAAAAAGAAATAGTGTATTTTACGTAATCCCGAATTATTATATTTTTGCCAAGTTTTTAGCACAGATTCGGAATGACGATGGTGAAAGTTTTTGCGAGCGATAGGGAGAAGGGAAAAATAGGCTGAGCTCAGGCTGGGCTGGAGCGGTAGTTTGTAGAATGGGTTGGATGGATAAAAGGCCGAGGTCACCCAGTAGCACACATACACTGTTAAAAAAAGAATGTACGGGAGTAGGAGCAGCAGCAGCAGTTGAAAATTTACTGCTGGGCGTGTCATTCTCCATGCATGTGCCGAAACTCTCGATTCCAGGCAGCATCCGTACAAACTCAGCTCAGCTCTGAAGCGGAGAGCTTTCACCAGAGAAAACGTGCAGACCTTGACGAAGGAAAAAAATCTATATTTTTTGCGAAATTGGTGTACGTTTCAGATTTTAGAATGTTATTACATAACACGTATTAGTATAGGATTTGCTGGAAAATCGCTGCTTCTTTACTGGAGAAATGTATACGCTCGATTTGTTAGAGTGTACAGTGTACATGCAATAAAATAGTTACACTTTTACTATCCCTCCTCTCACTCTCTCTTCAAACACTCAAACCTTTTGCTTTGCTGCACGTACACGAACCGACTTAATTTTATTTTTAAAGTTAAAAATAGAAAAAAAGGAGTGCACAACGAAATAAAAGTGTCATTGAGAATTTTGTTATTTCATTAAAACAGTAACTTTTTAAAATAGGCCACATAAACAGAATGAGACTAACGTTTTTTTTAAAAAAGTGTGCCATTCAACTTAAAGGTCAACAATGACAATAATAGTTAGGTAATTAAATTTTTTAAAAAACTTGAAGTAGTATTAACTACCACTCAAATATGTGTTAACCCCAGCAAACAAGACGAAACCTATTCCTTATAATCCAATGGCTAATTTTCAGAAATTATAAACGGCATGCAGACGCAGCTAATCATAAACATCTCGAAGTTTGAATTTTTCAACAGAGACTTCTAAACTGCTTCATCTTGGGATATCACATCCATTCTGAGATTTTATTTTTTAGCAAGGTCCTCTGATAAGTGGCTAAATGTTACATGCCGTATGCCTCTCTTATTTATAAAATGCTTCCAGCAACCAAACTTGAATGATGTCAATTTGCTAACGAGATATTAACCATACAATATCAGAAACAGATTTTTATATTTACAATAATGTGTGGACAGATGTCTTGTGTTGACGCTCTGCCCACTTTTTTTCTTGTGTGAGCTTTTGTGCCGGATTTATTTCTGGCATCTGTTACAAAAAAAAATCCGTAATCCAGAAAGAAAGTAAGTTTTTTGGTTCAACATGTGGAAAACTTTATTTTCCCGGTTTCTTTGATTGAATTAGGCAACATCAAAAAGAAACAAGCGTCCTTTATACCCTCCCCGTCTGCCTCTCTAACTACTCTCGCTTCAAGCTTATCCTTTATTATTCCCCACAAGAAAGTTTTCTTTTTTCCCCTTCCTTCTTTGTCATCTCATTAGTATAATGCGAAAAATCAGGGGACGCTGCTCACCACTCACCACTCTTTTATTCGAGGAATCACACACTCACTACCCAAAATGACGTCTTTATTAGCCCTCCCATAATATTTTTTGTGTTGTCGCCTCCCCTCCAAATCCCTTTTATTATGGCCGTCCGCACCACAATTGAAACCGTACATGGAAAAAAAAGTTCACACAAAAATTCCTATAATCCCTGCGTAATCCCAGAGATAAAATAACCCTGCGGATTATGTATGAATACGAACCATGGGAAAGT
Source organism: Acrocyrtus sp. NNG-2020 (assembly GCA_027744115.1). Taxonomy (NCBI): domain Eukaryota; kingdom Metazoa; phylum Arthropoda; class Collembola; order Entomobryomorpha; family Entomobryidae; genus Acrocyrtus; species Acrocyrtus sp. NNG-2020. The sequence goes on along the minus strand of JAHZND010004901.1, from coordinate 1,127 downwards.
TTGCAGCTGCACGTAAACCTATCAACCTAGCCCAATAGCTATACACTCGAGTGTGTAATGATAGGGGAAAGCCAAACAGATGTTGGGGCGAGCCCTCCTCTCCTTCTCCAGCTAAATAAAAAAAACTCCTGAAAACTTTTCTCGAGTGGGATGGAAGTAGAAGGAATAATTAAGAATTCTCCAAAAACAAAATCCAGACCTTGACAAAATCCATACGCAAGTCATGATATGAATTCACAAACATATTCCTAGCAGTGGATGATGACTCACATTCTCCAAAATTCAAAACCACTTAAAATACTAACAAGTGTACACAAAACTTTGCGATATTTCGCACATGGCTAGCGAAAACTTTGAATTTAGCAGCACAAGAATTATTACGTATTCTGTTAAAGTGGGAGCTGAAAATTTCTTCAAAAAAAGAAAATGTGCTGGAACTGCAAAACATTTTCTTTCTGTAAAGTTTCTCATCATCACCATCACCGTCATCAGCACATCACGTCATTATCGTGCGACCGCTAAAAACATTTCACTCCTCACTCTTCCTTTGTCATATCACACACAAAAATATATCCTATCCCATCACAACCAGTTCATCAAACAACTTCATCCACCAAAAGCATATTTTTTTGGAGACAGGCATATAGTCAGCGAAATAAAATAATCTACTAATTCATTTCCTCCCACAGAAAGTAATCCTTGGTGGAATAGAGAAAGGAGAACAAAAGTGCTTTTGCTGATTTTCGAGGTTTTTACACACATGCCGCTTCTAAAGGTTTGGACTTCTGTTTCTGGCTTGTTATGACAAAAGTGAAGTTTTTTGGGCATGTGTGCGGTTTTTTTTCTATCGCTAGGCATTTTCCTCTCCCCTTTTATGTCACTCCCAACTTCATCTCTTCTAATTGTAGGAGAGAATTTGTGTGGTTGTGCGCGAGAAACCGAACCGATAACAAAAAAATTAACTAGAAAATCCCTTTCAAAAAAGGAACTGACGTGGATATTTTTTTTTTGGTTATATCGCTTGCGGTAAATTAATCAAATTCCCCCTCGCCCTGTTGCAAAATTTTTAAACTGTCATACTGTACCAATATATAAGCTTCCAGGCTCATACTGCGCAAAAATTTATA
>JAHZND010004899.1:0-20510 GCA_027744115.1 Acrocyrtus sp. NNG-2020 | reverse complement strand
CCCTATAGTTACAAATGCTAACTTGGAAAGTAGCTGGTTAGCAAACAGTAAGCGGACTTGGAGAAAGCAAGCAGATGTTTTATATAGTGGCTTCTTATTGTAAGTCGAGATTTGCGTCAGTAACAGCATTTACACATTTTTATAATTTATTCATAAATTTTAAATTTGATCACTGTTCTGACCCGTAGTGTAATCAAAGTGTACAATTTAATTAAATAATGGGATAATTTGTGCTATATTATACAGCCAAATTTTAAAAAATAAACAATACAAAAATAATGAATTTAAGGGCGTTTTCTATATTGTTTCACATTTCCCCATTTCCAAAATTGTTCTCGAAATTGTTTCGCTTCCCCACTATCTGATTATTAAATAAGATTATGGTCTTCATATCGTCACCAAATGGAATATATTTTCGCCATTATTGAATTTCCGCGGGTCCATATAATTTTTGTGATATTGACATGACAGCGGGAGGACGTCATGGTCATCGAACTAGAAGTAATGGTTTTTCTCCATGACATCGCTTAGGTACTTGATATTGGATTAATGGATACCAACAAGTTGAAAATTTTTGCATGAAACAGTGTCCGAAGGCAAATATAAAGGGATAGGTACGCTTTCCTGTAAATTGACTTCAACTTAAAATGAATTTAAATGCACGGCAATAATGCACTAGCGTATAATCCAGCTTGTTTCCAATTACCACGTTTGCCATTCTCCATTTTATAGTACGCTAAATTAGTTACAAATGTCAGCTCAGTTTGGTGCGCAGGGGTATATAATATTCATAGTTCATTTCCAATGAAAATGTTTACGCTTGTATATATTAACCTATACTTTATCTTACCATCAACATTTGGAGCTTTATAAATTTTCTTTAATAGGAATGCAAATCTAAGAAAACGTATATTGGATTAAAGCAATTTTGTCACAGCATTTTCAATTATCTTCCACATTTCCCGAAGGACTTAATACCACTCCAGATTACAATGGGTGCAGGCTGTATATAACTTGGTCACCAAATTAAAGGGTTATCACTTCCTTCTCTATTGTCCGCTGGTTAGAGAAAAAATCGAGCAACAGTGTTGCTGGTATTACAAATTCAATCGTCAAAATATTTCTAACTTCCAGACGTTGGTTTGCCGTACGTAATTTTAACACGCTACTTGCAAATTTCGAAAAGAAAGAACGAAAAGAAGTTTTAAAATGTTAGTTTCTTATTTGAAAGCTTTGCATTTAGGATGTCTTCGCTCTTATTCAGTGAAACAAAATGCAGACAGATGGCGTATGGGGAACATGAAACTGCAAAATGTAATTTGAATTTTTCAGAAATATTTGAAATTTTGGTTTCATTCTCCCATCATTGCGATTATTATTACTAAACGTTAAATTGCTAATCTTGTACCTTTCGTAGGCAATATTCTGGACTGGAGCTTTCCTTTCATTAATGCAAGCAATTATCAATATAAAAACTTTTATAATTTCGAATACTGAAGGAGAAAACGAGGTTGTACGATTTCTCACTCTAACATACTTCGTTGTGCAAGGTACTGTTCGGCTGATGTTTATTAAACTGGTGGGATTTAATTACAACGAACTTTCAAGATTGGCAACGTTACTAGATACCGGCTACAAAGGAAACCATGGGTACTCCTGGGTGGTGAGTTCCAAAATGTCTTTCTTGCTATGTAAACTTTTCTTGCACAATGTAGGACACTAAATTAAAATATTTATTATAGCTGGAAGCAGTGCCGTATATTGCATATATATTCTCTGTTCTCGAAGCCTTCACTGCAGCATCATTCTTTGGCTTATTACTTCACGATTGGTCATTATCAGAATTGATACTTAATCGTTCCTTTGGTATGGCTAAAGCCATTTTACTTTGGGGACAGAACACAGATGTCGAAGTTATAGATAACTTATTTGGACAAAATATAACAGTAGAAACTGTTGCATTAGGAATATTTGGAATTGCGTCTTCATTTTCCACTGTCCTCATCGATGCGGCTGCAAGAAATCTTATTCTGTTTGTTGCATTGACAGTTCATCTTTGCTCACATGACCTTTCTTTAGTGGTAAGGGTACGGAGTAACTGCCTACGCATGTAGGATTCTGTCATCCCTGTCTTGTATTATTATGTATCGTGCCTTAGATGGCACGACATGTATTGGAATGAATTGACTGAATAAATAAATTAAATTAAAATTAAATTTAGAAATCTGCAATACAACCCCAACTAGCTTTGCACGTGTGTGGAAGAAATACCGATTGGTCCAAGAAATAACTGCTTGCGTTACAGACGTTACTGGCAAGCTTTTCATAGTATACCACATCTACAGTTTGCTGCTAGGAGGATATGTGATGACTAATATTGTTTCGAATGTTTCCATAAGCATTTCCTATGTTATCCTGCTCATTAGAGTATGTATAGCGGCCATCACTTACGCGGGATGTGTTAAAGCTTCATTCGTCGTAATATTTCACTTTTTCTTAATATTACAATATATATTTTACCAATTTTAAATTAATAGGTAATTATGTCTTAAAAGAAATTTAACTTACGGAGAATGATTTCACTTTTTGTTTTAGACCAAGAAAATGAAAATCTGGATAATTAAAAATTATTCCATTTGTGACACAGCTCCTCCAGTCGAAGGAGAAATAAGTGTCCTAAATGTACTCACGGAGTTAGCAGAAAACCCTATTGGAATTGGAAACGATCAGTTTTACTTGGACGTTAATTTCATAATGAAGGTAACAAACAAGCTTTAGAAGAAAAACTAACCAAATTATATTTCAGTGCAAACTTGCTCAATCATTTGACATCTGTTTTAATTTCAGTTTTCAGGTTTACTTATTTCCTATTTCCTATTTTTATTGGAGCATGAGGAACCCCATCGTTAAATCTGCTTATCGTAACTTCTCAGTATACATCTATAGAGTTGTCTCTGACTTAGTACATACATAAGCCAACTAAAGTTATTTAAATGCATATAGTAAGTTTAAGAAACATAGCCCGGTTAGGGTGTTATAATGAGTAATACTACGCCCATACTTGATATTAAAACTTAACCAGTAAGTCTTACGTAAATTTACGAGTTTTATCATCTATATTGTCCAATTAACTTTAATCTTATTGTGTAATGGTAATTATATTGTTTATTGTAAGTGTGATTTAATTAGGATATCATAGTTATCTTTTACAGCGTTATTTAATGTTTAATCTCTCGTCTATTTCTACACAGAAACAATGAGACGCATTCGCTTGATTTGATGCCTCATATAGCATGTTTTTAAAATTGTAATAAGTCCGATTTTTATTTAATAAAATAGTAGAAATCAAAATTTGTCACATTGTTTCAAAACAAGCCATGAATCCGAAGAAGATCTGTCCTATTTTGTTTGTATTATTAATTGCAATCGTGGTGGTATGTTTTAAAAAACAAATTTTGTCTACTACAACGATAAAGTATTAGCTTTGTTTCTTTTAACTTAATGTTTGTTGCAGCTTGTCAATGGAGAAAAAGACAAACGAGAAGGCAGTCAGAATGGAAAACCGAAAGAGGAATCTGCAGCATGGAAGAAACATAATAAGCAAAAGAAAGATCTAATTTAGTAGTCTGACTAACTTGTGATTAATACCTTTGGAAAATAAATTTTAATAAATAAATAAATACCTAAATAAATTTGATCTAATAAATGACGGTGTGTCGGATGTATTAGAACACTATCGTTTAGTGATTGCTTGCTTGCAAAAACACAATCGACTATTTCACAACTCATTTTCATTTATCATTTCACAACTTTTAATGTTCACCAAGTGTTAAAAGTAACTTGGTTTCTTACCGAATGACCTTGTTATGGATTTTATTTACACACAAACTACTTTTCAAATATAGTGTGGCAAATTAATAGAAACCAATACTAATATACTTATTGTCAGCATGACTCCTGTTTCCAACAACTAGTTGGAACTCCAACGTTTCCCCAGTGATCACGTCACTCCTTAGCAAAATGCCTAACTTGTCAATCTAGAAGTGACATTTGAAAAATTTCTTTTTGTTTGTTTTCTTGATTGATCATGCCAAATATTTCGCGTCCCTTGTATGCGATACATTGTTCATTTGGCATGTAGCTAGGAGGAAAACGAATGTACCTAAGTGATGCTTATGCTTTACTGGTTATCTAGGTACACTTCATTATCGATGCATTACGATGTTTCCAACGTACACACAGTAGAACGAAAAACTTCCTTGGTGTTAGTGCTTGATTTTCGCGACCTTGTAATAGCGACACAATTATATTAATTGTAGCACAGCACGAGGAAATGATATATAAGCAATAATGCTATCATAATTTATTTATTACCTATTCAATATTCAGCACTGAAATTTTTTGCAGTGACATCATTCATGAATGTCACAGATTTATTGACTAATGACATATTTTAGGCAACTTTTAATGTTTTGCCATAAAAGGGATGATTCGAGAGCGTAATGTGAATTATTATTCAATAAAATGTTTACTGGTTAAAACAGTATTATTTTTATTTTGTTATACTATTGCTTATTTTTTACAATACACATATATTACATTACTTTGAAAAAATTTCCTCCGATCACACACTTTTTTCACTTCAGCAACATTCCCTTGAAACTTTTCAAGTCATTTTACTTAATCTTAAATGTGTGAGTCATTGTCTTGGAAGAAGTCATACTCTTCTTGGATGTTTTCAAGTCGCCCCCGTTATCAAAGCTGCTTTCAAAGTCAGTTCCCTGGAATCCTGAAGTATTTCCGTTACCCATCTGCTTATTGTAAATGCTCATGTCTTGGTCTATATTGCTCATCAACGGTAAATTCCATCCAGTAGTGTCCACATTGCCCCCATTACTATTCCAGTCACTGCTCATATTCTGCTGCTGAGATGTTTTGGACATGGAGGTAAATGTTTTCATCGAGCTCCTCCTTTCCTCGCCTCCATTCATGTTGTTTCCAATTACCCCATTTCCAAAATTGTTTTCGAAATTGTTTCGGTTCTCCACCATCTGATTATTGAACATTGTCATGGTCTTTTCCATATGATCACCAAATGAAATACTTCCTCCGTTATTGAATTGCTGCGAATTCACATTTATTTTGTTAATCTGTGCATGTGGCCAAAGCTAAGCAATGTAGAAAAAGCTAGGACCTCCCCGCGAAGCTAATAAGAAGTAGCGATCAAATCTAGTTGCAAGAAGGAGTAATTTTGGAGTGGAGAATTTTCCCATAAATATTAAGTTGTTTTTGCAGAAATAAGGTCAATTCAATTAAAATTAACGGTCGTCAGATACGAACTTATTGGGTCATAGGATGGACCGATGACGCAGGGAATAATCATATGGAGAGAGCTTGACCTCACCCTGTTTACTGTTTGATCGTTATTATGCAACATTTTTGCACCCAACAGGTTTAATGTATTTATAGATGGAAAATATCTAATATGCATGTCTGTTGTGCTGTGTACAATAGAGTACCATCAATGACGCTATCGCGTATTGTAAAGGATTGTACATAGAAATACTATTTGGCTATAAAATGTTTGATTTCAAAATCTTTTATTTAAGTGTGAATTTGTTTAATTTTGTCATAACAAATGTTGAGTGCATATCCTATTTCAATTCTGAAAAACGGTTTTAGACTCTACCTTTGCCTCTTTTCGCGCTCTCTCTGTCTCGATCCCTTTCCTCCTTAGTAACCTAGGATAGTAAGAAACAGTAAGAAATCTCAACTTTCTCAATTTCTTTCATATATGTAGATTGGAATGATTTTATCTTACAGGCTTAGCCATGACTGCTGTTAACCCAAACAGTAGGATCAAAATAGTGAACAATGCAGCTACGTAGTTCATCTTTGGTGTGTCACCGTCTCCAATTTTATACTTCCCGAATTGAAGTAAAAAAACTTATGCTTCACTGCCAACTAGTAAACTCACTTCAGTTACAAATGGAAACTTGGAAAATAGTTGGTTTGCAGATAGTAAGTGTGAACGTAGAGAGCAAACAGAGATTTTAAGTAGCTGCTTCTGGTCGAGATTTACGACAATAACATTTCCTTAATCAATAAATTTGTAAATACCTTCACCAGGCAACAATACTGATAACTTACATAAATTGGCAAATTAAATGTGCAAGAGTGCATTATAAAAGTTAATTACAACGCACATTACTATCAGACAATTACATTTAATAGCGTTGGATTACTTTAATAACTTCTTTGTGATTTTGTTTATTGAAATATTATTCAGTACGATGGTTCATTATCTACTAAGAAAACAAGAAATGATGTTGCCACGCCCAGAAGCTGCAAATCATATAATATGTAAAATTAGACTACTTAAGTACATGTACTTATTATCAAAGTTACCGCTGGACACCAATTAGCTACAGATTAAGGCTCCAAAAATTTTTCGAGGATGATGCAACCTGGGTGACTCGTTAGATCAGTGCAGTCACACCATTTTGTTATTGCATTGCATTTCCGCAAATTCATAACTTACTCGCGGTTTTCAAGTGACTCAATAAAGAACAAGGAGCTCCAAATCATGCCCCACTTTTGCCAGTCTTTGCAGTAACTGCACGTATTTCTGATAAAATATTAGGCAACCTTAGCTGTTTGGTTGATGTGAAATTTAAAGTTAAATTAAATAAATATTTATATCAATTTTAAAAAATGTTTTTAAAGGCTACGAGGTCAGAATAGTTAGATATAATTGATATTCTTTTTCTAAGCGTTCAATTTGTATATGCAGCACTTCAACGTCTTTGTCACTTCCCGAAAAAGCTATTATATGCCAGTGACAACTTTGATAATACCTAAATTCTAAAATGATTATTTTCGCCAAACTTGTATTTTGATACCCGTAAAACGAAACTGCCATTGATGAGAAATTCGTCTTGACCGATCCCAATTGGGTTCCTAACAAGGTCATGCAGGTCGTCACGTATAATGTTCTTTGCTGATTCTGTTAGTAAAACGTCCGTGCTGAGCAGTTGCATGGAAAGGTTGTTTTCCACTTTTTTATTCTATAATTGCAGAATATCAATTTAAGTTAATTCAGCATTTTTAAAGGGCATTATTGCAAATCGGTGATAAATATGGCTATGGTTTTGTTTATAATTACAAGATTATAAGTGGCAACAGCACAGTAGTAAGTACAGGATATCTTGGCAATGGTCAGAATTGCTATAATAACAGTTAGTAATGTCTGAGTGCCGTCAATAAGCTGGAGCATGAAATAGCAAATATAGAGTAGGTTGTGTACGTGGATCAGGTTAAAGAGCAAACCAAATCCTTTATGGATTACATCCGCGAAATTTCGTACTTGCTTCCATTCTTTTACCGAATTAAGACGGTTAAAAGCATTCTCGCCACTTGGGGCTGCGGTAAAATTTACTTGAAGAAACTGGGAGTATAAGCTGTAGAGATTTATTGCAGCCAAAAGCATTATGTCAAGCATAGCAGTATTGACGACAAAACCCCAAAAATTCATCAGTACGGAATAAATGAATAGCCCCAATGTTTTCAGAGATAACTCCTCTTCATAATAATATTTGTCAAACAGAATATCAGTTGTGTTGGCCAAGTCATAGGTAGACCAGATCGAAAAGAAATGGCTCGCTCTATAAGCGTGTAAACCAATCACTCTTCTGATGCTCCATTTCCCCATTTCAATACTTCCAATTAGAGATAAGGCAGTGCAACTTACAATACAGAAGATGACTAGTGTTTTCACGCCGGTGCTGTGAGATCTTTTCTGCTGAAAAATAACATTTTTAATTTGCGATGAATTTTCTGAATTTTTAAACTGATAAAAGGCTAAATTATATATTATTGAAATACTTACTGCAAAATTATTCCTGACGTTTGTACACATCCGATTCTCTTTACTTACGAACTCTGTTAACTGCTTTATTCCCTTACTAGGCCGAGCAAGAATACAAAGAAAAATAACTCTTGTGAACAGATGTACAAAACAATGTCCTAATGTTGCGTATTTGGAAAGCTCTCGTTTAAATGACACTTCAATAGAGTAATACTTAATTGCATCTACTCTCTCAAGAACGGAAAAGCCAAAAGTCAGCAACAGCAGCATCTAAGGAAAATTATGAAATGCATTTTTATTTTTTCATGTTACTAAACACCAATCGCCATATGAACTCTCAGTAAATTTGCTGTAGAAGATTAGTTGAGGACATACCTTGTTCATGTATAAGCACACTGTAGACGATGTATCAATGTGGGGATTAACCCCAATGTAGTAGAGGAATTTAATGTATTTTTGCAAGTCCAATGGAATTCCATAAGAATATACTTCGTTTTGTGTTCCAACAGTAACAAAAACCGATGCATCGGAATTCTTGCGTTTTTTAAATTCTTCAAAGCCGCATTCCGTTGCTACATCGACTTTAAGAAGTGAGTCGGTTTGTGAGAAGTTATCGGCACAACTTCCCTTTTGTGATCGGACAGTAATTAGTGTAGGTGATTGAATCTGGCGCTTTGTTAGCCGAGATACAAAATTGAGTTGCTCTTCAGTATACATTTTGCTAAATATTAACCGAAAAATAAGTTTTTAGTACCGCCTACTAAATATATGTAAAATTATTGAAGTTGGGCTTCCTTTCTCAGCAAAACATAAAAGACTACTGCTGACTAACTTTTACCTGCGGTGGATGACTACTAGAAATGGAAAGCCACGAAATGCACAGTACTTTACATTAAACTGTACAGTGAACTGGAATATGAAAAGCTAATTAGCTTTAATAGTTATTTGCCAAAATACAATTTACTAGCACAACAGGGGACTGAAGGCATCTACATATTTGGTTGGTTTAGTTTCCCTTCGCCCTAGTATTAAGATTCAATCATAGGAATATATGGTCTCTTTAGCACTTAATATGTAAATTTTGTCAAATAAGTTGGTGTACAGTCAATCAATAAAGGGTTTTTATTTGCTTTAAAAAAAGCAACAAATGAGTACAATCTTCTTTCTTTGCTTCGTCTAATTCCTTTAGAGAGAGGAAAGAAAAAGTTATAAAAACCTGTTTTACTAAAAATAAGGAAGCACAAAACTTGCATGTCACATCCTCAACATTCTCATTACCATTTTAACGAATTTTCTTTGCATTTTGTTTTTCTACAATAGTTCGGAAAAAGGGGCCGTGAAGAAATAAAAACTCCCTCGGTATAGTCATTAACTCCCGAGCCACCTAACTCATACTGCCACGATATCCTTATTCTATTCCCCCAGAGAGTAGATAGTAGATGCTCTACAAGCTGCGCCTGCAAATTATTTTTAGAAGAAAGGAAAATCAACCCTTTGTCATATTTTGCTATGCTGATACATAAACAAAGAAAATGCCTTCGCCTTAACGAACTTTTTTTTTGACATTTTTGACAATTAATTTAGTTTATATTCCATTTAATATTCAAAGAATATTTTTCAAGCTTTGATTGGGGGATAAGCAGAGTATTAAATTTTCTCGACTACATTTATAAGATGGTGCCACGAATCGGATATAAGTATGTAAATAAAAGGTATAAGTTTGCCGGAAGTCATTATTCCTGACAGGAAATGACAGCTCAACATAGCATCAATTTGATACTATTAGCTGACGATACATGATCACGGCAAATGATGGGAAAGTGAAAAATCAAGAATAACGAAGATATTAAAAATAAGCAAGTGGAGCACAGTATTCAATAATCGTTTGATAGTTAAAACATTATTTATCTTGTTATAATAACGCATACGGTTTTACAATATATTACAACATCCTAAAAATATTCTTCCGATCGCACAGATTTTCTCCACCACACACCTCCAGCTCATTTCAAATCGTGCTACTGGATCTTAAATGTGTGAGTCATTGTCTTGGAAGAACTCACACTCTTCTTGGATGTTTTCAAGCCGCCTCCGTTATCAAAGCTACTTTCAAAGTCAGTTCCTTGGAATCCTGAAGTATTTCCGTTACCCATCTGCTTATTGAAAATGCTCATGTCCTGGTCCATATTACTCATCAAAGGTAAATTCCACCCTGTAGTGTCCACATTGCCCCCATTACTATTCCAATCACTGCTCATATTCTGCTGCTGAGATGTCTTGGACATGGAGCTAAATGTTTTCATTGAGCTCCTCCTTTCCTCCCCTCCATTCATATTGTTTCCAACTCCCCCATTTCCGAAATTGTTTTCGAAATTGTTTCGGTTCTCCACCATCTGATTATTTAACATTGTCATGGTCTTCTCCATATCGTCACCGAATGGAATACTTCCTCCGTTATTGAATTGCTGCGAATTCATATTATTTTGGTGCTGCTGAGAGGATGTCTTGGTCATCGAGCTGGAAGTCACAGTTTTCCTCGATGAAGTCGTCTGCTCATTTTCATCCATTCCTCTGCCAAAGTCAGTTCTGTTATTCTGTCCATTGAAGCCCTGCTGCGTATTGTTATCTCCAAACCAGTTATTGGTCTGATTCCTTTCCTTCCAAGTAGTATTCGTAAAGTTATTAAATTTATTGGAAGAGTTGTTTTTGGAGTCAACTTCGGGAATGATTGCAGTGATCAGGAGCCTTCCATTTGAGTCCAGTGTGCAATTCAAATCTTCCGGTCGGATTCCAGAGGGAACGGTGCACGTCCTGTAAAATGACTTTCCGCAATATTCCTCCTGGTGATCTCCGGTGACACTGAGGGTGGTGTCAATCAGCTTCACTTGCAGGTCCTGAGCTGTGAAGCCACGAGTCGTGACAAGAACCTGTAAATCAAAAGGAAGAGGCAAAAATTAGTTCAACATTGAAATATATTTTTGGAAATCATTTTATGCTCCGCACACCAACCTGAAATTCCATCCTGCCATCCGGTCTCTTCACATAGTCGCAGTTAAGCTGAATATCCTTTGCCAAGTCGATCCCCGTCATTGGCCCACTTCCTCCGTTATTAACGGTTGACGTAGTTTTTGACGTGGACGTCCTTGTAGTTCTCTGCTGTTGTTGTTGCTGAGTAAGCCCACTGTCAACATTGTGCGTCGTATTGTTCTGATTTACGTTCCTCTTTGTAGTGTTCTGAAATTCTTGCTGAGTTTTGCTCACCAATTTGGAGCTCTTCAGTTGGTGCGTTGAACTGTCGTCACTATCGGGTGACGTTCCAATTGGATTTCCCATTTGACCAGGTCCATAATTTGGAGATTTCGGTTTTGTCCATGAGTCCAAAATCTTTGGCGCACTGCTACTAGTGGGGGACCCAAGTGGGCTGATATTGTTCCCAGGCAACATATTTGGGGGCTGATTCACTTGCGTATTTTTGTGCACTTGCTGCTGCTGAACGGTAGTCGTTCTGGTGGTGACCTTCTTGGAAGTTGCAGAAACATTTTCATTTTCTTGTGGCCAGTCACCAGTATCTGGGGCATCGTGAATAGATGGACGCCGATTGCTGAAGGGTGTGATGGGCTGACTTCTGTTATCCTTTAGAGTCGGGCTCTGAGTACCGAAAGGACTCGTCGGTTGATGTCGGTTGTCCTTACCAGTGGGACTCCGGCCGTTGATGGGAGCCGTAGGTTTGCCCCTATTGTCTGTTATTGGACTGTGCCTTCCCTTCGGGGCGTTGTCGACGTCATCAAGACTCGTGGTGGTTTTATGATGTTGTTGTTTCGTTTTCGTTTGAGTAGTAAGCATACTCTGAAACTCCCTCCGTCTGGTATCATCTACATCCGACATTGGAGAAGTGACCTGATATCCGGAGTTGTCATCCGACAAGTCAGTAGTCCTATTTCGGATCTCTTTTCTTGTTGTCTCTGTTGTACTTGTAACCATTTTAGATGGCCTCCTCGGTTGATCTGAATCCGGCACCGGAGCGGTTACCACAAGTCGTCCGTCGTTGTCGTAAGTGCAAACCAAGTCCTCCGGTTTGATTCCAGATGGAATTGTGACAGTTCGAGCGAAAGATTTCCTGGAGTCGGTCTCCTGGTGATCTCCGGTTACAGTGAGGACATTGTCCACCAACTTTACCTGGAGCTCTTCAGGATTAAAGCCACGAGTTGTAACAAGAACCTGTAAAGGGAAAGAGGACGTATAAAATAAAATTCAATTTTTTTATAAGAAAGTTTGATTTGGTATGAGCGCCCACCTGAATATCCATCTTTTTATCTGGCCTCGTGACGTACTCGTAAGTGAGTTGAATATCTCTCTTTAAATCCATATCCTCCAAAGACGCAATCTCCATGCTGGGCACCATCGTCGTAGTTTTCGAGGATGTCGTTGTAGTCGTTTTCTTAATGTGCTGCTGATTCTGATTCCCAACTGGAACAGTACGATCCATATCTGGATTTCCATTAACTGGAAATTTATTAATTCTCGCTGGAGTTGGCACATTTTTATTTTGCTTGGGCTTGTTGTCAATGGCGTCCGGCTTTGGACCAGTTCGTGGCATGTTACTATCCTGATCAGGTTTGGGGCCTCCATTAGAAGTAAATTTTGTGGTTTTTACAGTGGTGGTAGTAGAGGTGGTCTGATTAGTTCCAGTTGGCTTTGTCGGCGTAGGAGACTGAGATGGCCTGGAGGATGGTGACCATGGCGCTTGTGGAGATTGCGGTGACTGGGGCGATTTAGGTGACTGAGCTGGCCGAGGTGGTTGGGGAGATGGTGTTTGCCGAGGTGACTGAGTTTGCCGGGGAGGCTGAGAGGCCCAAGGAGCCTGTGACGTCTGGGATGACTTTGGTGATTGAGGAGAATGCCTTGGTGGCTGAGGTGAGGGGGCGGTCCGTGGTGATTGAGTCTGTCTAGGCTGTTGAGATGCCCATGGAGCCTGATTTTGCTGAGGCGACAAAGGCGATTGAGGTGACCGAGGTGATTGTGGTAATTGATGTGGCTTGCTCGGCGATGTTGGTCGCGGTGACTGGTCCACCTTTGTATTTTTGTTGTGTTGCGTCATCGTCCTCACCATCGACTTCACACTCTTCCTGGAAGTTGTCGTCATGTCCTCATCATCCGTGGTCGTTCTGTCCTCTCCAACATCTCCAAATTTGTTCCTGTTCTCAGTCACAATCTGTTTCTCCAGGTCGTAAAGATCTTGATCGCCGCTCGGAGTAGTGATAGGTCTCATTCCACTCGTAGGCAGACTGCCCACACTGGCGTCATCACTGCTCCATTCATTACTCACGTTCATTTGCTGCGAAGATTTCCTCACGGTTGATGTCACAGTCTTTTTCGTTGTGGTCGTTGTGTGCTCGCCACCCACCACATTTCTGCTTCCATTCCGGTGATTTTCCTCAACAATCTGATTATTGAAGAGAGTTATTGCCTGATCGTCCATGGGATTATTTGATCCATTCATCCCATTTTCGAACTCATTCCGAATCATATTATTTGCAGAATTCATTTGCTGTTGCATCTGCTTCGACATTGTGGAAGTTATCATCTTCGAAGACATCCCATTACTGTTCTCTGGGACCACCGCAGTGATCAGTAATCTTCCGTGGGAGTCCAGTGAACAGTTCAAATCTCCTGGTCGGATTCCAGTAGGAATTGTACACATTCTGTAAAATGACTTGGCCGCGTAGGAAGAGTCGGAGCGCTCTTCATGTTTTCCAGTAACTGTGAGGGTGTTGTCTGTAAGCTTCACTTCCAGTTCCTCGGGGGCAAAGTCCCTCGCGGTGACAACAATCTGCACTTCATTCTTTCCATCAGCTCTCTTCACAATGTCGTAAGTTAAGTTGTCCTCTCTGTCCATGCCACTCTGCATGAGTGACATCGTCTTTGTAGTGGAACTGGAATCCTGGATAGCTTTCCTCATTGAATTGATATTGGTGCCATTGAAATCCGATGAGAACTTGAGTCGGTTCAAGTTCTCGCTGCCAAAGTCCTCCATATTGTTGCTGTTATTGAAAGAGTTTGAAGACTTCCTCATCGAGGAAGAAGAAGAGTGCTCCGTGACTTGCGGCTCGGACATATCCGACGTCTGGAAACTGCTCCTTTTCGTTGAGTATGAGGACGAAGACTGTGACTTGGACCAGGATGATCGAACATCCTGTTGATTGATAGAATTGTCAAGGAAAGCTGGCTGAATTTGGACCTCCATGATTAATTTTTGTTTATATTTGGATGTTTGGAATGAAATGGGATGCTTCGGGGTAATATGAGATTCGTTTCACTTCTTCAACTTAAAAGATTTTTCTGAATGATTTTCACAAAAATTTTAACAATTTTCAGACTTTTCTTTAAATTCAATGCCACTTTAGGATTATTCGGGAGTATTTAAGCTAACTTCACTTCACCGCTCAAACTTGAACTGATTAGATTGCCAGAAGAGACAACTCGTCTTTATACTATAAAGTGGGATAGGTACACGAGCAACCTTCAAGAAGGAGATGTTATTTTTTTTCTGGCGCTCATCCGATTTTACTTTTTGGCAAGACGTAAAAAAAATCTCTTCTTATAATAATAATAATACTTGTGTGGATGAAAAAGCTATAAGAGCTGCTTTTGCTACTTTTTCCGGCCCACGCGAAGCTGACGTGAGCTCTTGTTTATGGTGGAATGGTGGATGCTTGGTCTGGGATGATGATGCTATCATGAGCAATTTCCTTTTTGTAGAACAAGTCATTTGCTGCATTTTTTCAGGAGGAACTCACTTTAAAAAGATGGGCTGTAGGATGATGTACTAGTGTAAATTTTTGTAAATGGCTCTACTTACAATTTTTAACGCTCTTTTTTTTGCAAAAGTGTTTACGTAATATTTGCAGGAGAGAGAGAGCGAGCATTCCACATGAAGTCATCGCCATTCACATGCTTGGAGCAAACCTATCTCAATATGGGTGATTTCATATCTGCGGCTGTTGTGGGAGGATGTTTTCACGTTGACAGTTGTGAATGAAGCGCAGCGTGTTTTCATCTCTTCTTAAAAGAATGCTGAGGGATGAACAAGAAATTAATTTTGTTGAGCTGAGCATTCCGACTGAATGAGAAAATAACTTGGTAAATTGGAAACAAATCCAAAGTGCTAAATTCTTTTTCGGCTCATC
Source organism: Acrocyrtus sp. NNG-2020 (assembly GCA_027744115.1). Classification (NCBI taxonomy): domain Eukaryota; kingdom Metazoa; phylum Arthropoda; class Collembola; order Entomobryomorpha; family Entomobryidae; genus Acrocyrtus; species Acrocyrtus sp. NNG-2020. The sequence goes on along the minus strand of JAHZND010004899.1, from coordinate 5,456 downwards.
ATAATGTCATCCATTCTAGAAAGAACTTTTTAAAAAATTTGGTTTTCTCATTTCTCTCTCCCACACATTTTTATATAATGACCACAAAATCCTTATAAATCATTTTCTGATATATATTGCTACTTGAGCTTGATTTTTACTTTTAGGGTGCATGTTCCCTCCCACGGTCGGAAATGGTTTAATTGGAATTTTCTTGATAGATATTGCTACTTGAGCTTGATTTTTACTTTTAGGGTGCATGTTCCCTCCCACGGTCGGAAATGGTTTAATTGGAATTTTCAGAATAAAACTGACTTTTTCTTACTGAGACTCTCATAAAATTTATACTTTGGTAGCAAAACCGAGTTTTTGTCTAATTTTGGACTTCAATATAAAAAAATATATATCTACCTAAATGAATTTAATACAGTAATAAAAGCAAGCCAACTAAAATACTTTTTTATATCGAACCCAACAAATTTCAATGGATAGATAAGATAAATTTATATTAATTGTAAGTGGGCGACACAAAAGTGAGAAAGTACAAGTTTATGTTTGGGATTTGGGAAGTTTAAATCTTGGCCTACAAGAAGTAAAGAACAACCAAACACAGTTCCGTATAAGAGTACAAAATAAAAGTTAAAAATGCTGTTTTTTTTCAAGTAGCAAGAGCAAGGCCAAACAACTAGAATGTGGGCTGCGAAAATTGTGTTCTCTTGCTCTTATATTTTTGCCTTATATAGCCCACAACAGTCAAAATGGTGCAAAACGCACACACGCACGATTTATTATGCATAATTGATCTTTGGAGTCAAGCTCACTCACAGCACCGAGTCAAAAATGGTTTGCGTTGTTATTACGTAAGCAAGCTCTTTCCTCTTCACAAATATTTGCTGATTCACTTCATTACTTCCCAACGGAATGCGATAAGTCAGTCTTCATATCATTTCGCTATCATCGCGTCCTTTTTGGTGTTGGCAGTGCAAGCTCTCTCCTCTTCACAAATATTTGCTGATTCACTTCATTACTTCCCAACGGAATGCGATAAGTCAGTCTTCATATCATTTCGCTATCATCGCGTCCTTTTTGGTGTTGGCAGACAGAACATCTCCATTTCGTTCTTGACAGTATAAAAATTCAAGCATCTTTATGGATGTGAAGTGTGAAGTGAAGTCAATCCCTAAATTTGGTGATGATCCAAAAAGAAAAGTTTTCTTTTCTCGAACGTAGAGGATATATTAATGTTTTTAAAAATATTTTCTATCCCACTTTTATTTTTACAAACAGAGCCCCCTATATAAATAATTATAAATTTTAATTTCAATAATTAAAATAATCATCGCAACTTTACTAAAGTAGCATTCTTTACTTTTCTGCTTAAGTTTACGGATGCGGTGAGGGACTTCATTTTGAATGATCAGTTCGTTGGTGCTTAGTTAACTTTGAGGTGCTTGCAAAGTATTTGTTGCAATCAGGAAGAACGCATGGAAATTTAATTTTACAATTCCCAACTTCTTCATGTTTCCTAACGTACGCCAGCTTCTTGAATACTTTTCCACAAATTTTGCACTTATATTTCGACGGATTGAGATGCACTCGTCTCTGCAATTGGCAATGAACGTGAAGATGAAATGGCAACGGATATGAGGGCAGTGTACCCCAGTAGCTTTGTCTTTGTTCTTTGTTGGTCTATGCAGCATTTTATGCACACATTTAGAATGGTTTTTTACCAGAGTGGATGATAGTGATGAGTGGTTAGCAGAAATACAAACTGTATTGAACTGCAATTAGTTATTTTAAAATTTAAAGTGCTCAGGTTTGTATGTTTAATGTTTTGTAAGGCATCGTTTTAGTAAATTTAACATAGATTACATAATGAGAAATATCAGAATTAAAATAAATTACAAATTTACAAAATAAATAAAATTCAGTGATGGTGATTGTGATTATGCTTGTGTGGAGGTGGAGCAGTCGTGTTCATGTGCTTCATCATTTCGACTTGCATACGAGTCAGCTCAATGTCGTTGACTAGGATAAAGTTCCATTTCTGACTATCTCTGTCTTTCTGAGAGGCTGTGCTAGAGCTGCAATTTTTATAATGAACTAGTTCTTTTGATGATGGACTTGATAGCTCATCGGTTAAGCATTGATGAGAGGTTGCGTTAGTGATAAGAAACTGATGGGATTGGTTTTTCCTGTTTCCTGGAAGACCAATTCCTTGAAGACGGAGTAGCTTAGGGAAGTAGGAAATTACCTCGCCTGATAGAGTAGCGTTCAAACGGGTGTCGTTGTAAACTGCATTTTCAAATGCAAGCTTCACATGGAAAGCCAAGTTTGGCACTTCTGTTCGGATAAAGTAAAAGTAGAGCTCCTACCTTCCTTTTCAATTTTAACCATCCACTGTTGGCTAAAATCCAGTGATCCTAGGGGTGAAGGTGAAGAGCTTGCGTTGAAATTGGAACATGGCTTGGTCTGAATCTGTCCCTCTTTGAAAAGAGTCAATTTGGTGGACATATTTTTGCCTTCATTTGAAATTATAGGTCCTGCTGAAATACACTAAACGCCAACGCAGCCAAATATCATTGCATTATTCTTAATTATTTTTAGTTAAATTAAATTGATGTGACACGCTAATAAATCAAATTATTTATACCTACCTGCTTGGTTCCCACATTTTGGATTCGGTATATAGCACCACTAGCCAGCCCCTGGCATTCTCGACTTGACATTAAAGCGAAAAACGCAGTTACACTAAACTTTAAAATTAAGGTCATGGTTTTCGAGTAATAAATACAAATACTAAACTTTCTTATTTCTAGTCACTCGCCGTGGTAAGAGCAATACTGAAACTTCACAAATTTTGTTTCAGCTCAGCTACAATTTTCCTAATAAAGATTTTCGTTTTTGACTTCCTCAATTAACAAATATTTATCAGCTCCTCCAGGTCAAATCGCTGAGATGAGTAGTAGTTAAACTCCATTTTCCTTATCTGCTAGATGCATATCTCTCTAAATAATGCTATTAAATTAATAGCATTATTTAGAGCATAATTGTAAAAGCATTAATAGTATTAATGCTTTTACAATTAAAAAATTCCATTTATAATTGCATCTATTGCCATTATCTATGTAAAATAGTAAAAAATTTCCTTCCCTTTCTATTTTAATCTTCTTTACTCAACACAATATTATTTTGTGTGTAGCTAAGTAGCTACCAGTATAATGATTGGTATCAATTAATTAGTCGAAAACAATCTAGTTTAAAGATAGAAACATGAAATGTTTTTCTTTCAGTTTTTCGTTTTACAAATGTAAACCAAAACAAATTTAAATTTATTTCAGTAATAAAGTAAGGAAAGGACGCAGGAAGAGGAAGCTTGAAAATATTCCAGAACAAGCCTCCATTAAAAATATTAATTGCTCTTTTGAACAAAAGACGACGAAGTTAAGATCAGATCGCTTGTAAAAGACTTTTACAGAATTCCGGAAACTATTGAAGAATTCAACAAAACAACTCAAGATGGGTACTTTGTGAATTGTGAAGGAGGTGGGGCGTTGTAAAAACGAAGCGTTTGTTGACACAGCAGATAATACTGTGGAGCTGCAACTAAAACTTAAGAGGATGCTTTTGCAAAGAAAGACGGAATCTCCGACTAGCCACGATTTTAATAATTTGGTGACCACAGGCGAAAAAAATAATTATGGTCAGATGGTAATCTCCATGCACTTTACAAATGTTAACTATCCAGCGCCTGGAGTTATTGCTAGAGTAAGGTCGGTTTTCGAGTCTGGAATATTTAAAATGTGGAGGAAATGGGTTTTTCGACTAAGAACGTGGAATGATACGACATGGGTGGCTCGCGTGAAAGTTGTGCAGTTTACCCCAGTCTCGTTAAGAAGAGCGAATACTGCGGTTATCTTTACTGTTCATTTTGCCCTGCACATATTTCCTATATTTGTGTTTCTACTTGAAATACTGAAGTCGGCTGATAAGGAGCTGATAGCCATGCTGAAACCAATTTGTGTAGAACAGTCTATATTTACTAGCATTCGTGTGGCTTTCATTGACAATGTGCGTATCCCGTTGCTTCGAGCTTATGGCCGAAGAGAGAAAACAATAATGCACCTTACTATAACAAATTGGTGATTAAATAAACTTCATGCTAAAATATTTAGATAGAATTTATAATATATCAGCCGTAATGCATCTCAAATTCCTTTAAATTGTAACTGTAGCTACAACTATGTATGTAGATATTAACCGTTACCTTTATTATTTGCTAATTTAATAAAATAATATCTTTCAGTAATAAAATATTTTCGTTTTTAGAGCAAGAGCATTCCCATTTTAGTTATTACTATGACGTAATGTAACTACCTATTAGTATTGTATGAAAAATAAAACTTCACGAATATTTTTCTGGCAAACATTTAAGTCTAGAGTAGTTACGCTACGTAATTACCCCGTTTTATTTACGTCAAAAGTCTATTGTAATGATTTTTGACTATTTTTGTGCTGCGCTTTATTATTGGTTTATTTACACTCTACCAAATTATACATTTTCCAACTTAGTTTCGAAAAGTTGCCACGTGCCTATTCAATAAAACTGCTTATTACTCAAAACATAAGTGTTTTTGCAATCCGAAGCCTTTGATATTTGAAAACAGTAAATAGGGATGGGTTATTATAAAGAGCTATCTAAAATTGACGGCTTGCAGTTTTAGTGCCATTATTTAGTTCGAATACTATTCACGACTAATTTCGTCAAAATTTGTAACAATTTACAGCATTAAGTACAATGAGTGACATTTAAGTGACCCTAATATCCGTTAAATAAAGTGAATATTTCGAGACGGGCAAGCTACCTATGTCAATTGCAATTCCAGTCTGGTATGAGTCGTTACTAAAAACAACAACCAAAAATTAACAACTTTTACTGCAGAAATGTGTGAAGTTAGGGCAATCATTTCCTTTTGCATAACTATTTTGATTCTGGTTAATTTTCCAACTACTTTCTCCCAAACCGGAAAAATTTTGTTTGAAAATTTTTCTGAGATTCTTCCTCTATTTAGAGGCTGCTCCTTTACCTTCGCCCACTTCAACGGGAAAGCCCAGTACGTTCTAGGAAAGGAAAAAGATGGCTCCACTCAATTTTATTACATTCCCATGAATGGAGATTTCACTGAAAATGTTTATGAGCAAGTGAAAGCTGCCCTAATGGGCTACTCGCTTTCCTTCCTCTTACTAAACGGAAACGAGGGAAAGCCAACCTATAAAATTTCCAAATATCGACCTATTTTCTCGCTGTGCACAGTAAAACTTTGGACGGACTACATCCCACCTCGAAGTCTCATTCAATATCCAACGGAAAAATTTCAACTAAAATTCGACTTCATTTGGGTCATTATCTTCCCTGGGAATGCCCATAATCCTAATTTTCTTTGGCAGAGGAGCTACGCAATGTGGGACAAGACTGC
>JAHZND010004898.1:0-30278 GCA_027744115.1 Acrocyrtus sp. NNG-2020 | reverse complement strand
CGAAGACTCTTGGAACTACAGAGCAAAGTCAAGATGCAGTAAAAATTAAGTGCATACGTTTATAGGTTACAGCTAAAATTGACAAGAAGCTTTAAGGGGCTGTGTATTTATTTGGTTAAATTATCTAATAGAAATTCTGTCTGCTCATTTGTAAGATAATCATCACTTTCCGTTTCTAGAATGCATTGCTAAAGCTGATTTCACTCATTTTAGTGAGAGAGATACTCAACCCTTTGAGTATTTCCCTTGGAAATAGTTTTCTGATTTTTTGCAGATTGCATATTTATTGTCGCAACGCAATTATATTTTTTTAGCAATTAAAGCAGCGTTAGTTTATGCATTTAGCTAAAACGGATCTTGATAACTTGATGACGTAACAGTACGTTCTGCCTGTGCAGATATTGCATAAACAATAAAGTTGCAGATATATCGTTACAAAACTCTCTCATTATGGAGGAGGGCGAGGAGCAGGATAAGCTGGCTGAGCCACAGTCGCAAATGGAACTTTCTCGCGAAAACATTTCAAAGCAACTTCTCCAGCTAATGGAGGACGACTCAAAAGAGTTCACGGAACTAGACATTAAGGAACTAATGCCCTCATCCCCATTCAGCGACACTTCCTTTACAAAACTCAAAGAGTTTTTTGACAGCGTCATAAGTGACTTAAACACGGCCAATAAAGCTGGAATTCCCCTTGACGAGATCAAAGAGGAGTTTTACTTCCTCTGGGACGGAATCCAAAAGTCCCACAACAATCTAAATGGTTTGCTTAACAAAGATGTGGAGCTCACAGTTGAAGTTGCGGATACAATGGCAAAAACTAGAAATCTCATCCGAATTGCCGAGGACCATCCAGAAATCACGGCTCGGTTGGGCTCACGACTTGAAACAGCGTGGAATCTCGTTGACGTCTCAGAGGACGAGGAGCGGAGGAATGCCGCCAGAATTGAGGAGCTGAAAACGGACATAATGATGTTGAATAGGAATATTCAGGCAGCCGCAAACTTGGAAGCGCAGTCAGAGTATGTCTGCGCCGTATAATTAATCGGGGAACTAGAGTAATTATGGCAATTCTAGTTAATGTGACTGGTCATCCATTATTTCAGGCTGACGGAGCTTCTAAAAATTCGGCGAAAGTTGCAAGATGAGAGAGACGTCTTGAACAAAGAGATGGGTCGGATGAGGACCTCTCTGGCGCTGTTGAGAGAGCGTAAATCCCGTCTTGGCGAAAAGAAAACGGAGTACCAAGAAGCAATTCGGTACTGCGATGAGGAAGCTGCTGCTCAGAATGACGCTTTGCGAAGGGAAACCATTAGGAAGGAAAACATTGAGCGCGAGATTGTAAGGTTAACTGCGTCGATTGAGAAAAAGTCGAAGGAGTTGAATGACACTGAAAAATTCTCGAGTGGAGCTAAAGGGAAATTGCAGGATTTGGAGAGGAGCGTGTCAGCCCAGAAGGTGTTAGTTCATTTTTCACTAGCTACTCCAGCGTAATTAATTCAGCTTGAAAGAATTTTCGTTCTATTACTTTTCTAACATCAAGGTTATCAATGAATCTGCCTTGAAAGAATCTGAAGCAGCGTTTGCCAAATTGGAAAAGTTAAAACATGACTTCGAAGCTCAGGTGGAGCACGTTGAAAAATTGGCTTTCGAAACTTTTAAAAGGCAAAACGACTTAAAGGTAATTTGATGAACTTAACGGGAATGTCGGCAATAAAAATGATTTCCTATATTATTCCCTAAACCGTTCGTATCCCCTTCCAGGAAAAAGAAAATGAAATTTTGAAAATCAAAGGGGAGGGATTGCAGGCTGTACGGCAAAAGAACATGAACCAAAAGCGCTGCGGACTCCTTCAAGACCGATTGGATGCACTTGAAGCGGATCGTGAAGTGCTGAAGCAGAAAATAATTGACCTAGAAAAGGAGCTTGAAGCAGCGCAAAGAAAGCTGGAGGAAAATCGGAAAAAAGTGGAGGAGCTCGATAAAAAGAGGACAGTGGTTAATAGAAACTTAACTAGAGCAAACGCAGTTGTATCGGAGCACGATAATCAGCTTAAAGTTCATCTCGTTGCTTCCAATAATCTTGAGCGCGAAATGGGATCCTACAAAAAAGAAATTGCCACTCAAACTGAAGCTATTCATAAACTGGAAAGGGAGCGCGACTTCTATAGCCATGAAGCTACTAAACTAGCTCACGAGCTTGCCATGAGATTAGATGAAGTGAAAAAGATGGATACGATTGTGTTTGACTTGCACAGGAAAATTGGAGAGTTGGAAGGCACAGTAAAAACGAAGAATCAGGAGTATGAGCAGTCCCTAGTGGAGAAGAGGTTCTTTGAAAAACTCCTTCGCGATACTGGCACCTCTATCATAGAAGAGCAGACCGAAGTGATGCACAAAACATTTGAGCTCAACATGGCCATTTATTCGTTTTACGATGAGCAGAGCAAGTATGAAAGGGAAAAATTATGTAAATGTTATATACCTACTTCATTAATGAATTTTTGCCTTTGGCTGACTCTACCAAATTGTCGTGTTGGGTGTGAGTAGCATAATGATAAAAATTCTTTAATCAATTAGTTTTGGAGAACCTCATGCGAGAGGAACAGTTTTTTAAAACGGAGGCTGACCGAATTAGGAAAATGGCAATAGACATGCAACGTCAGGTGGCGGCTTTGGAGAGTGAGAGATCCTTACTCGGCTGTGGAGTTGCAGAAGCTGAGAATGAGCTCTCGAAGCAACGCTACTATGCTATGCAAGCAGAATCCCGGAGGCAAAATTACGACAGAAGACAGCAGCAAACTGAGGCTGAACTGTTGACTATCTGGAGTACCTGGCGAACTCTCCATTCCATGGTACGAATTGGAGCGTATCATTTCCGTAGACTGATGGCAGAAATTCGGAAAATCCGCCAGAATATTACTAATCTTCGGTGAGCTAAATGGTCATACCATAGCCATTGTGGCCACCTTTATAGCATTTTGTAGCTAGAAAGGACATTCTACGAGACGGGGCTTTCATTTGTTTTAAAATTATTGGTTTAATTAAAGTCGGCTCCAGCACAAATTCAAAGGAAACGTGAGTCATATTGTTCACCTTCAGCAGGAGATTTCAGTTTTGGAAAATTGTATTGCAAAGGAAACTTGCATGGTGAACGCACTGGAGGAAGAACTATCACGGCCTATCAATGTTCATCGATGGAGGGCTCTAGAAGTGAGTCGCGCACACACCCATCGATAGTTTAGTAGTTTATGACGCTCATTAATATTTTCTCATGTGGACTTTCACAATTTCACTCTCTCCCTTCCCCCTATTTCTGCAATATTAACTAGGCTATTGACCCGGACGCGTATGACACGATAAAAAAGATAAACATTGTTACGAGACGTCTCGTGTCTCAAAATGAGTCCATTAGGAAACAGTCCGAAAGGATTGGAGACAAAGAGAGAATCTACGTGGACCTGCGGCATGTAATAAGACGACTGCCTAGCATGGAGACTCCAGAATTGCGACGTCATTATGATGTCCTCTTAGCTGCAAAGAGGGGCCAGCTAAAAAAGATAAAGACGGAGTAAGTTGAAAAATCAACATTTAATTCTTTAATAAAGTTACAGTTAAAACATGCACTCTACATCTACATCTGCAGACTATACACCATGGAGTCCCAGAAAAGCTATTATCGCAACGAGGTGTCGAAAATTAACGACAAAATGAAGCGGCTAAAAGAAGAGTATTTTGCGAAAATGAAAAGCGGAGGGTGTGAAGTCATTGAGAATGAAGGTTTAAAGGTGAAAAGATTTTAATTATACTTATCCTTTAAACAGCCTTTCTCTGGACAGTTTTCTTTCGGAAGAGACATGTACTCCGTACACGATTATATGACCATTGGATTTTATTTCTTTTAACAGGGGGAAACTTTCATTGATATTGAATAGGGGAAACGTGGATGCTTTCGTTTCTTGCAAATTTTCCTTCTCGAAGAGTTATTCACTAAATTGAAGTTTATCAAATGAACACAATATAACGGCGGAAGTCTCATGTATCCATTAAAAATGATTTTTTAATCAGTAATCTGAGACATTTCCTTTCAGTAATTTTTTTTATGAAATCGAAGAGTAATAACAAAATAGGGAATAGTATCTCGGCAAAACTTTTGGAAGCTTTTAGCATTACCATTACGCTCATGGTTTCCGTCTTATGCCTACTCTAAGGTGTTATTATTTATAAGACCTCATAAATATATGTAGGTATATAATAAATAGAGAAAGATAGAGAAAGTAGATAAATATCAATCACGGTTCATTTCTCTTCCGGCAATGCAAATACTGTCCTTCACCTTAGCGCCAAAGTAACTTTATCATTATTATACCATGTCATTATCACATTCCAATTTATTGCAAAAGCCTTTAAGATTATCGCCATTCATGCATTTCAGAATTTTTGCTAGTATACAAATTTTACTATCCACTATCCACCCATATTTTTTTCCAAATCATAGCTATAAAATTTAAATTATTTGATTCCTTGCGACATTTTCTAATACCAAGATTATGCGTAATTCTTAAAACCCCTGAGGAAAAAGAATCTTCTCTAATGATGGTGATTTTGACGCTATTTCACAAACAGCCTTTCCTTCTTCTTCATGCAGTTAAACCCTAGAAATTTTAGAATGCGAATAGAAAACTTCAATGACTCTGTTAATGCCATAAAGCATTCCACTATCTGATGAGCTTTACCTACACTACCCAACAGCCAACACCATGACCATATAAATACAATCTTACAAAAACATCACGCACCACGGACACTAACGAAAAAGCGACTCTCACGCATAGGTATACACATTCAGCAGCAAAGCAGCAGCGCGATGATGTGAGTCAGGCCAACGCACTGCACTATTCCCCCTCTCCTTTTCGTTAAAAAAAAATACTTGCGCTAATCTGGAACCCAACCACCACAACAACTGCTACAACTTCTCTAGTTCTCTCTACAAATATTGTACATTAACAGAGTCCAACACGCCATACCAGAAAGTTTTACTTATTTCGGGCTCGTTTTCCTCCTGCCTACGCAAACGAATTATAGAAGTTCTTGCCCTTTTATCGTAAGCAGTGTTCCGTATTATTATTATTTTTTGATCTTTTCTTCAAAAAGAAAAACTTTTATTTCCAGCGAAGAGCAAGAACTACTTGGAAAGTCGATAAAAGAAAGAAAATTTACTACTGTCAACTCGTCATACCAATTTCTTTCGGTTGTAACAATTACAATAGATTAAAAAAAAGTATCCGAATGGTTTAGGGTGACCTGCACCTGCCTTGCAATCTCCCTTTCATACCTTTTGCCAAAAAAAGTCCTTTATTACTACATATTAGAATGCTTTGCAAGTCCATAAATTCATGTTGTATACCTATATCTGCGAAGGTAGAAAATGGAATGGAAAGCCAAGTTGCAACACTGCCTAAATGACAAATAGCAAAAAGTGGTGTGCAAAGAGTATTAAAAACACTCAGAGGAATGGACAACTCGGCCGGTCTGGTCATGGTTTGGCTCTCACTCTACAACTACTGACATGGGAGCGAAAATTTATTTTCTTTTCATTCAATTTTTCATTATGACTACCACCAACCAAGAGGATGGTCAGCACAGCATTAAAAAAGGTATAAAATGCTGGTAAAGGTATTTGAAAAAAAAGGAATGGTATTGGCAGTTTTGTGCCACGTCGCTCATCATACCGTTATAGTATCATCATCACTTTCCTTTCTCCTCCTATTTTTTCTAGTCTTCCACATTTTTTACTGACATAGGTTTAGTTGGATATTATGAACTAGCTTGACTACGCTCGCTCACCATTCACGGAAGAGCGGTGGTGCGCTTTTGCAATGAGGTAAAGAAGGAAGAGCTGTTCTATCTAAAATAGGATACATTTTCGTCCACTTGGATAGCAGACTAGATAGATGAAGATGCATTGAGAACACCAAAATTGCTGGCGTTCTGGGTGGATATGGATGCTCACTAAGTTTTTTTTCTGTTAAGCACTCTCCCAACTACTAAATGGTATATGGTGTAAGAGGAACATTTACCTCGACTATCTCCCACCTAAACAATATCATTGTCGGATATAACACAAAGAAAGGAAACCAGATATACTCACTCACACCAGCGCGTTACACGCTCCTCAGTTCAGTTATAGCCAAACGTACCACTCCACTTTGCTACACTAGAGCTGTGAAGTTTTAAAAAAATTACTGTGTACGTGCGCACAGCCCGCTTCCGTTTCTTCTCTAAAATCCTCTGAAAATTAAGGTGTATAAAAACTTGGGAAAAGTTTTATAAAAAAATCGTGCCCACCCAAAGCATTCAATAGAAAAAGTGTTATCCCGTAAATTGGAACGGAGCGATACCCTTTTCTACGAAGAAGCATATATCTGCAATGACATATTAGAGCGTCTATTGACGGGCACAAACATCAAGAAAGTGCAAACAGAATTTCCACAGCTCTACACATCACTTTTCAGAAAATTACAAATGACAAAGGGCTTTTGCGTAGTGGAGTGTCGTCCTTGTCGTCTTCCCCGTTCCTTTTCCTTGTTGTCCTCCTTCCATTTTCAACTTGGTTAGCTTCTCGTTATGGTAAAAATTGTACGGTAAGAAAAAAGAGAGAAAAGGGAAATAGCTTGATCAGGCATTATTATTTACTACCTGTCTCTTTAAGTTCTACGATAACACACTCCCAATTTCGTTACACAAAAAATGTACATCTTTTCAAGCTTCACAGAACCAAAATGATAAAAAAAGAAGGGAACAGCTGCAGAACCTTTCCTGTGTGCCTGTGTGCGCGATAAAATATATATTTCTCTGGCCATTGTGCCATTCTGCCCACAGTAGAGTTACGCTGGGCCCACTAGGCCTCCCTCCCACAAAAAGTTACATATTGTCATTGAGTATACAACATATAGTATTCATGACAAATCCTTACTTTCTTTCCAACGTTCAATAAATTTTTTTTACAATGTTGCATGCAAACTGTATACTTCATGGATAATGGCTTTTACCGAGATTCCAGTGAACTTTTAGCAATTTTTGCATGTACCAGAAAAAGATGGTTTGTCGCATGCATGCTTGACAAAGAGCAAGTGCACTCCGCACACAAATTAAAATTCTTGCCTCCAGTTCGCTGTACTGTTAACTTTAATCTATGTTCTAATTTTGCGAAACACATATCACGTCAGTAGCGAAGGAAGTCTGGTGAAACACGAGAATATTACATCAAAGGAAACGGAGTCACTTTCTATTGGTTGGTGAGTGTGGAGGATGAGACGGAGACAGATTCTTCCATTTTCTCCGTTCGCTCGCTTCCCATTCCCTTCACTCCCGTCGTCCTGTTCGCCAGGGGTATTACGACATGCCACACCAATAACCCAGCACTCTATTCCCCATCCTATTTTATATTTGAAGGACGACTATTTCCTAGTGAGTTCGGCTCTCTGCATTTATCCTTGTAGTCAGTTTATGTGCATTCAAGTAAACGAACTACATAGTAGTTCCAAGAGCTTCCACTTTTTTTCCTAACCCATAAAAATAAAATGAGAAGTTTCTTTACTTCTCATTTTGTTCCATGAACTGCAGTGAAAAAGTTTGCAATTATACTTTTCCTTTAAAAAAAAACTTTCTCTGGAAAGTTTTCTTTTGGAGGAGACATAGTTAATATATTATGTACACGGTTATATGGCTATGTATTTTATTTCCTTTTGCTGTAGACAGACCCTTGATATTGAATGGGAAAAACATGGCTACTTTCATTTCTTGCAAATTTTCCTCTTCGAAGAGTTATTCGACTTATTTTGCTAGATTTATCTCTACGCTGAATGATCGTGTAGTGGCTGGAGAGCTGAATTGAAGTTTACCAAATAGACACTAAACACAATGTAACTGCGGAAGTGTCATGTGTCCATTGGAAAAAATGATTTCTTTTAATATGTAATCTAAAACTTTCTCTTTCCAGTACATTTCCTATGAAATCGAAGAGAAATGGAAGTGTCTTTGTCTAGTTCTGGGAATAATACATCTCGGAAAAAATTTTAGATGCTGGTAGCAGTACAGCTCATGGCTTTTATTTTATAGTTTGAGCGATCGAGAAAGTCACCAAAAAACTGATCGAGAAAGTAGGTAAATATCAATCATGGCTCATTTCTCTTCCGGCAATGCCAATACTGTCCTTCACTTTACCCCATCTACTTTTCAGCTTCAAAAGGCTTCATTACCATTACCATTGGTATTCTACCATGTCGTTACCACATTCCAATTTATTGCAAAAGCCTTTCAGATTATCGCCATTCATGCATTGCAGCATTTTTGCTGGTTTAAAAAAATGTTATTTTTGGTATCAACTATCCATCCATATTTTTTTCCAAGCCATAGCATTTAAAAATTTATGATTTGAGACGTTGTGACATTTTCTAAAATGGCACTAATAGCTTTCATGAAACTTTCAAAACTTTCCTGCCACAAAAACTGCTGACGTGGTAGGTGAGAGGAGGACTGCTCTCTTGTGCATGTTAGACTATAACATGAAACGAGCCTTAATTTTTCGAAATATAATCAGTACCATATACACTACGTGCACTGCCAGCAAGTTCACAAAACGGATTCTTAGTTCAGTGTTGTGCGAGGGAAATTAGGTGTGTGACTGAAGAGGAGAACGCAAAGTCATTCTATGATAAGATGCACATTGTGCGTATTCTGAATATCACCGAACAAAAAAAAATCTTCTCTAATGATGGTGATCTGACGCTGTTTCACAAACAGCCTTGCCTTCTTCACGCAGCCAAACCCTAGAAATTTTAGAATGCGAAAAACTTTNGTTTCACAAACAGCCTTGCCTTCTTCACGCAGCCAAACCCTAGAAATTTTAGAATGCGAAAAACTTTACTGAATCTGTTATTGCCATAAAGCATTTCTAACAATTTAGTTAGATGCAAATAGCAATCCAATCCGACACAGTATTTAAATGCAAATAAAGTCAACTTCAGCATAAAAAAATCATGCCTGTACGACTAGCAACCAAAAGCCTGGTTATTTTAAAAGATTCCATCAAAGCGAAATGTGTCTACGCTAAAACTTCTGTCTGTTGGATCGTTGCCATTTTTACAGACATTTTCTCTAGGCAAAAATTCATTTTGTAATGTCCCACAAATTCCTCCAATACTCGGAGCATTCATTCTATAATGGTTTCTTGTATTTTCTTCTGGAGAAAATTCTAAATGATACCGTCGCTCGTTAAAACCCACAAACTGGAAGCGGCCACTTTACAATCTCGCATCTCACGCTGCCTCTTCCAAAATGCTTAATAATTTATTAAGCCCGACATAAGAGTTTGTATGCCTTAACAAACTAATAAAGCGTAGAAATTGCATTTTACACGGCATTGCATTGAGCTAATCTCCGAATGCTCAATGCTCACCAAGTTGAGTCGCGGTCACCTTCCTATCGTGGTTTTAGTATTATCACCAGTTTAAAGCATTTTTTTCTATTTTTACCCCTTAATTACAGCTCTGCATGCATATAAGAATTCATTTCCCAATTTGCCAGATGAAGGTCGACCTTCAACCTTGACTCAATCCTAACGTACACAAAATGCAGATAGACATATGAGCATTTACGTAAATGCATTCATAAAAATGGCAGCTAAGTACGTCTGGTCTTAAACTAAACCTGACACTTTCTCATTTTACCGCGGTAAACATCAATAACATGAAAACATTTGCAAACTCTAAATGTCTAAGTGTCATGTATCGTCATCGTGTACAGCAAACTTTGAGAAGTAGGACAGCTGCACAAACTCTTTTTTTTAGTTTTTTTTCTTACCTGGTGATGATGATTAGGCAAGGGAATTGTTAAAGGGACATGAATTGGCACGTGACTTTGGCTGTTTCGATGATGATGATGAGGATGGGTGAGGGCACTGCCAAAGCCACCGTGGTGAAGGGGGTGGGCTGGGACACCCGAACTATTTCCAGTTTTCCCACTCGTGTTGACTGGGGACTTTTTACCCGGGCCGACAACACTCTGACTAAGATTATTGATTGAATGACTTATAGGTTTTCCGCTAACAATTCCACCGTCACTAGAGCAGTCTTTGCTATTATTATTATTATTATTATTGTTAGTTGAACCGACCGTATTTCCACTGATATTTGTTGATGAACTGTTTCCGTTACTACTTCCGCTATGATTGGTAATTACACTACTGCTTCCACGATGATACAAATTGTGTCGATCATTACTATGACTGTGGTGATGATTCGCGAGCACTTCCTTATCTGTTCCGTTCGAAGAAATTGCTGATTCAGAGGGAGCACTCTGGCTTAGTGGCTGTGGAAGCCCTTGAAAAAATGGGCGAGCGCCTTCCATAATATTCTTGTAATCCATCTGAAATTCAGTAACAAATCATAATCATTATAGAGAAATTTCAGAAAACTTAATAAAAAAGCGTCTCCATATTTAGCTCTACAGTGTGTCTGTCTACAAATATTTGTAATTAATTTTATCCTGAAATAATCCTTACAGTGCGTACATCTCATAGCAAATTTGCTGATTCATTGGAATAATAGTGCGATACTCTCTGTAAGTTACAACTCGCAAGTGCCATAAGATATCTGTCAACTTAATCTGATAGTGTTGCATGATAAATTGAATGAAAAGCTTTTGTGAGAATGGGACCGTCAGTGTTCGACGTAGTTTAGAAAAGGGTCACATACATATTTATTTATTGCTATTCCTGATTATTTATTTATGTGAATATGTAATGCCAAAAAGGATGCTGAATGTCAACTGTACTTATCAGATTTCATTCATTTCCATTTGCTCAAAACCTGCTCGTGATGAATTAGATGCAGATTATTTATGCGGGTTAATCTATCTCTGTAATGACTGCGCCACATCGTTAAGAAGATCATTGTTTCTGGCAAACATCACATAATTGCAACGTAATGGCTTGCTCCTGATATCTAAAAACAGTACCACTACACTACCCACCACGCAAACCTACCCAACAAGCCAACAATTTTTTTTTCAAAATCAAAAACAAAAAGTAATTTTTAGTTACTTCTACGTGCAGAGTTTAAAATTGTGCTCTCCAAATTTAATATAGCAAAAAAATGGGTAGAGTGCATCTGCCACTGTGGTCATCCTCATCACAACCATATCATCATTTCATACGAGTAAAAAATATACAGATAAAAATATGAATGCTACATAAAAAACAAAAAAAATCAGGTGTCTGTTCAGGTATTGTTAGCTGAGAATGGATATAAAGCATTGTGCGATCAACAATCCACCTTGCAAGCCTTCAGTTGTGATATAAAACCTAAATACGGGGCAAGACAAATAATACGACTGGCTAAGAAGGTAAAGAGGCAACAACCATCTACGCTTTTTCACTTGTAAAATGGTCAAGTAAATGTGCTGAATTCAAATCAAGAAAAAACCAACTGCATGCACCACCAAAGAACCAACCATCATCACTGCATCACATCAAGTTTTTGCGCTGTGCTTGCTACATAGTAGTTAGCTAATGCTATTTGGCGATCCTACATTCTCAAGGCAGGTATTATTATTGTTGTTGATTGTTGATATTGTGGTACGTTACGATTCTTACGTAGGCACATGTTCGTATATAAAAATGACTCGAAAAAAAAATTGCGGTGTGTAGTGTGCATATCCATCCATTTCATGAAATGGATTTTACATACAAGAAAAAAAATCAGACTGACTGACTTAAAAAAGAGTGAGTGAGCGAGTTAGTAGTAGAAAAATTATACTTGATTCTAACTCACTTCTATCTCTCTCTCTCAGCTATCTTTTTTTTCATTTATTATTATGGCATGTTTCTTTTTACTTCTTTGCAGTGCTTGCTGTTGGTGCAAAAAATAGATAAAAAAAATTGTGATTTCAAGGTGAATGAACCGGCTACGCTGGCAGAGCTTCTCTTCGCTGCTCGTCTTTTACTCCTTCACTATTCTCACTGGAGGAGAAGGTAGCAAAAAGAAGTAAATGTGTTCAAGTTTTTTTTTCTGGTTTTATGTCAGTATGTACCACTTTACTTATGCATGCTGGCGTGTTTGAATATTGTAATAGTAATGATCGTGCACATACACACAGACACGCATAATAATAATAGAAATACGTTTGGAAGCACATAGTTGGTGGTGATGCATGATGTGATGTGCGGCATTGCAATAACATTCTATTCATTTGTTTCCCGAATCAGTTTCGGTTGAGGAGATGAGAGACTTTTTTTTGCTGAAAGTTGGCTTGGGGTTCTTTCTTCCATTTAGCTCATTATAATTTTTGCTTAATTTCCATCAGAAAAAAATGTCGATTTTGATATTTTTTTGAATTGTGCTTTTGAATTATTGAAATGTTTTCATAGGATTTAGCCGAGGCCGTCTGAACAATTATTCGAAAGGTAGAGTTGGGTAGGTACTGACACTTAATGCATTTTTAAAAATATATTGGGGGACTGAAAGGTAAGGCTTTCAAGGATTATTATGATGCAGCGTAGCCATTTATCCATGTGCATACAAAAGGTTTAAATTGCTTTTAAAAAGAATTTTTCATCATTTCAAGTGCCCTTCAGAGTACTGGTGATGAGAAAAGTGATGAAAGCACACCGAGGTACGCTCACGCTGAAAATGCAGCAACAGCATGAGGAAAACAATTTTTTTAACAATCTGGAAGGAATACTATGGACAAGGAGAGGTTATTGACAAGGATGATGTAAGTGTAAATTAAACAAAAGTTATGAATATTACACATTAGGTAGTTTACGTACTCTACTGCACGTCATTACCCTTACATTTGCTCATATTATATGTAGTTCAAGTATGAAAGCGAGAGATTTATGATGTGTCCTCTCGAAACTTGTCAGCCACCAAACAAGCGTCAGATCACTGACTGCTTGATAGTTCCATTGTGACTACGAACTGCGCACCCACTTGGCCCACCATTACTGTGCACAGCCTTTTTTTCAACTGAAAACGCAACTACAACATTTCCTCCATTGTAAACGCTGACGCTTTCCTGTTAAATTATTAACGATGCAAATGCAAACCTTCACAAGGTTCTAAAAAGGACTCGACAATGTTTCAAAAGCATTGACATTTGAAGTGGGAAATTAAGTAAATGGATGCATCACAATCTCAATATGCCCCATGAACTCGGTCGCAATGATGACTTTATTATGATGGGTTAAACCGCATATGAACACATTGCAGGAAATCATTCCTTGGCAAAATATCGAAAAGGAAAATTTGATCAAAAGTTGCGCAACCTACTAAAATCAAAAGGTAAGCTGCGATACGTAATCGCAAAGCCCTGGAGGCTTCTCTTTTATTTTTGCGCCCACTACAACTAATGCTACATGGTTCGTGAATTTATCAAGCTTGCGTCTCTTCTCACTCGGTAAAGCCTACATAACATTGTACTTATCTGAGGCAGAAAAGAGCATTGGATCCTAATGTGAGATATTTCACTCACCGTGAAGCATACGGGCATGCAATCCGAGTAGAGATGTAATGTACCTAACCTAATGTACGTACTCAAAATTTGCTTTATGTAACCTTACTGTTTTTGAGCGACACCCAGCCCACAGACACCGGTTAGATTATGCATTAGTCTGGATATTTAGGTGTGAAGCACACTTGCTAAAATTTTTGTCCAAAGCCGTAGCGCATTTAATTGAACAGCAGTTGCTATTTAAGTACTCCAGTTCTAAAAGAACTTCCTTTCACTCTGAATAAATGACCCCAATTTCTCATCATCGTGATTAGGCATGCACTTAAACACAGTGTGTGAAACAAGTTGCTAAAAATTACTCGAAGTATTCAACAAATGGTTGATAAGTGATATAAAGTTTTGGAAATGTGTCATACACACGAAAAAAGTTACGTAATAATCCTCCAAAGTGGAAGAAGATGAGAAAAAAAATATATCTCAGTGAGGAAAAACATTTTTTATTTCGTTTCCCTTCGCATATACTTTTGTTTGATGGCCAAAGTAAGTACTTTTCTCGAATCTGTTGAGTTCCAAAACGGAAGTAGGAGAGACTTAAACCGAAAGGAAAAGAGAAATCGGAGTGCAAAATAAAAATGCACGTATACAAGAAAAGTTCCACCTCAGATAAAAATCCGCCGCTAACAGTATCCTGAATCCTGATAAATATATGTACATCGCGAGCCGTCACAAGAGCAATACAGAAATAAAGACGCAGAAAATTAGGGTTGAACAGGGTATACAAAACACATCGTGAGAGCATATCTACGAAATTGAATGCAGTACATAATAATAGTGAGATGAATGGGTGGATGGAAAATGAGAGTGCATTTTACCCTGAAACACATTTACTGACTCAACTTTATACTGCACATTCCGGAATGAGTATAGTGTACAGCACAAACTTCCATATAAATACAGACCATTAGATTCTAACACATTCAATTCAGAGAAGAGTGACTGACGAGTTTCCCGTATGAGCTCGAGCGGGGTAAGAAAATCGATATGGCTTTATCCAGGTCCAAAGCCAATGCACTCTGCTTCTCCGTAACGAGATGCAGTACTGCCGCCAGTGCGGTGGTGGAGTTTTGTGCGATGATAATGGTAGTTGGTAGCACTTTGGTACTTGGAAGTTCTGCGATAGAGGGTCTGCTCTACTGCGTCTAAGTTTCTGTAACGTGTGAGGCTTTTTTGTAGCGTTATTCTTCCCCCGAAACTCAATGCATTTTTCCAGAAGTACGTGCTACAACTCTCCAGCTTTTTTCAGGAAGAAATAAAATACATAAAAAAGTTTTTCTTCCCGTTTTGCTCTCGCTCAATACCACAGTCATCTTTTGTAGACTCAAAAAGGACTTTTGCTGTAATAAAAGTTCCTTTCCTTTTCTTCTCCGTTGCTGTTAACCTTAATATTTTAGTACTCCCCAAATGTGGTCTGAATTAAAAGGGGCGGAGGGGAAAAGTGATGAAACGAAAACAGGATTTCTTCCTTTTTTTGTTGGTTTTCTTTCCTTTAGATAAAACATTTAAAGTTTTTAGTTCAAAAGTGAACTACAATATAAATATACTTTTTTATTGCGGAATGACTAGTTTCAGTAAATTCTCTAAAAATAAGTCTTTCCATCTTAGAGGCAATAAAAGTCTTAATTTTTTAAGCCTTAGAGAAATTCACCAATTTATTTCTAAAGGATTCCCTGCAGATAAATAAATTAAAAATTGCATTCTCTCCCTACCACATTTACAGACGGTTGCACAATGTGAGCAAAAGCTTGCAACCATTTCAGCTATTGCAATAATAAAATACATAATCACAATCCATATAAAAATGTAGGTGAATAGAATATTATATTTTTTTGCCAGGAGCGAGCTCAAACTTTCACCTTCCAATCATTTATTTGTCCTTGTTAGTGTACTTTCTTCCAGTCAAGAAAGCAGTTCCGTGCAAATATTTTTTTTACTATTAACTATACATTTACTCCCATATCAAATATGCATTTACTTTCTACTTGGATTCCCGTAGCAGTTGACTACTCCAGCCCTACAACATAGTACATGTAATGCATACACATCTTCACTATTTTTCCTCGATAAATCCTGTAATATAAATGCAAGCAAGGTCGTCCAAGATTTCATGCTCATGTCATTTGGAACGGGGAGCGGCGCTATTGAGAAAAAAAGCAGAAAGTGGAGTTGACTGGAAACTGGAATGAAGCAGGCTGAGGCTGTTCCTCCTTTATGCATCCCCATTCCTCACTAGATACAAAAAACACACTCTGCTAATTCCCATTCCGCAGACTTGTTGGTCAGATTATCAACAAAGCCCCACACAGTAGCCCATCGGGGCTTTTGTCTTTCACCCTCGGCACTCAACTTTTCTGCCTAATGTAACGAGAACTAGTATCCGCAATAATAATGCAATATGCAATGAAATAAAAATATTTTAGAATGAGACATGCACAATGAAAATTTGCATACATTCACATTCATGCTTTTTTGCACTAGTAGCCACTCCGTCAGTCATCGCAGCTCTCAGCTTAGAAGATATTGTAATATTACAGCATTTTTAGAGCAGCACGTACTCCTCTATTCCGCTGACTGGCACAAAAAAATCGTTCTGTATTGCATAACGAAACCTTACAGCCGCTCTACTTGCTGGCACAATGTGCACTCACAAGAGTAACGACAAAATAATATTGTAAATGTGATCTACTTTTTTCATGGCAAAAATTGAGTGCATTTTTTTTTCTTCAAAATTCCGAACTCCTTTTCGGTTTTTCATGCCGCTTTACAAGTTGACTTTATCCTGATTATGCACATATGAAATTTTGTGTGGGCTGATAGATCCTAATGAGAGTAGATACGAATGAGCAGAAGCACAGTATGTACAACTGCATGCAGCGGAACATGAAAAATGTATAATTCTCCCAGCGCTGTGCAATCCCTGCTTTTTGCTGCCCTCTCTTACACGATGATGCTGACGGCAGATGCCCTGCCGAGATCATCTTTATTTTAGCAGTGAAAAAAAAAGAATAGGAAAGAGTTGGCTAGTTTGTGTAGGGAAAAGGAAGAGCAAGTATAGGAGTAGTGAGTGCTGCCTGTAGACTGCTGACATGGAATAACGGGTTGGTTATTTTATGCCTAGAAGTTTTGTGTGCAAAAGAGGAAAAGTACAAGAAGCCGTCTTACTACTCTTTTTTCTGTGGCACTGACTCAGAGCTAAAAAGTTTTTTAGGATGAGAGCTAAACTTCTTCTGTCTTGCCATTCTATCCGCTCTCTCCTCTTTCCGTGTGTCTTTAGGTAGAAATTTTTGCTTTGTGAATTAAGCCCAGCTCCCTTTTTCCTTTTTCATACTGCTTCTGATGTGCCTCCTGATTCACCATTTTGGATTGAGGGTGAAGGCAACATTCATTTTCAAAAAACATTATTCCACGAGCTATGACATGCTATAAGAAGGAGGAGTGGAATCCAACAGCCGTCACCATTTCTGGAACATGCACTCCTTTCCCATAACGTTTCTAAAGCGCAGCATAAATGGGAAAAGAAACAAAGCCTTTCATTCCGCAGATATCACTCATGCAATATTTCCTAGATAGCTGTTCCGTATATTATGTGATGTGGCCCTTCCTCAAGGGATATACCATGAAGGAATATATTTATTCTGTCAATTTCATTTTATGAGCTGAAGCATGGACACAAAAGAATCTAGTACATATTTAAGTTATTCCGGTTGCGTTGCTTTTCTGGCCAAATTCCGAATTTATTTTTGGATAGTAAATCATCATCATCGTATAAAAAGTGGGGACCACAAATATAAAAGGGCAGTTTTGCTCTGGAAGGCTGGCATTTGTACGAATATTCTTATTAAAGTACGCCATTTTCAAAGAAATCACTGCTACTCTAATACAGCAATGTATGACATTTTTCTGTGAATTTGAAGCTTGGGAATGTTCCGAGTGAAATGTAATTGGGTGGAGGAGGAGATATTTACAATATGTAAGGATAAACTTTGCATTTCCTCTCTGAAAAGAGCACTCCTCTATTACATTGCATCCATTCTCATCAGCAAAATCTACTCATGCTTGAAATTCTCTATAAAATTCTCCGCTCTTTCTACCTCTGACTTGCCTGCATGTAAATGAAATCTCAAAGGATAGTGAAGGTTATGTTGTTGCACGAGAGCGTTTTGAGTTGAGTGTATGTACATATCATTTTCCACTACTTTTTTTTGTCAGGCAGGCATGCTGTCTCAAAAGACTGAACCAACCTAATTTTGCCATGTCTTGTCTCGCAAATCCTTTAATGTACGAGGTTAAGTTCTACTGCTTCCCTTTCTCTTCGCTGAGTAATTGTGAGCCGAATTGGGAGAAAGGAGAAGCTCACAGAGAATTACTTCTAAATGATCACAACAACTTCCCCCAATATTCCTCTGCAAGGAGACCAGGAAGGGAACAAAGGAAGAAAAATAACAGGAATTAATTAAAGCTAATAACATTTCACTCTACTTTAAAGACTACTGTGAGGCAGAGGTCATTCAGGAAGGAGTGTAATAAAAGCAAGTGTAGGTGAAGCAGAGAGAAAGTAAAAACACGTACTCGCTTTTCTCCGTATTTTCTCCGCTAATTCATCCCCGTTTTCAGCTGTATTTCACTCTACTTCAAAGACAACTGTGAGGCAGAGGTCATTCAGGAAGGAGTGTAATAAAAGCAAGTGTAGGTGAAGCAGAGAGAAAGTAAAAACACGTACTCGCTTTTCTCCGTATTTTCTCCGCTAATTCATTCCCGTTTTCAGCTGTTTTTCAACAAGCCAGATCCTATTTCCTATTAGTACATCCAAGTAAAAGTTTATACTCTCTCTATATATACATGTAAATGTGTGGGATGAGCCGAGAACAAAATATAAACTTGTTATTGAGCTGCAGGCAGCACATCACATTTTTTCAATTATTGGAGAAATGAAACTTGCACCATTACAACTTTAAATTACATTGCATTCATTGGACATTCTATCGAATATATGAGGATTCTACAATCAGTATATTAAAATGTTTTTGAAACTTTCCGTTCACAAGATACTTTCAAAAGTGTAAATTGATAATTTATAAGCATCTTGATACTGTGACTAGGATGTTGAACAATCTCGTAATCAACAAGAGTAAAATACATGAAAGAATAAGGGCACAGTTTGCGCTGATACGAGAGAAATTGCCAAATTCGTGTATGTTGGAAAAGCTATGGGATGAAGTGGAAAATATGTATTTAGGACTTATGTTGTCTTCATAATGGCGAAAAAACGATATCCCGTTTTACTAAAATCGGAGTAAACGTTATAAGCATTTTGGAAGTCCAAAATATGCATGAAGTACCGCCTCCCATGCATTTATAACTCTCAAGGACTGTAGCTTTTTAATTACGTATATCGGCGGCAGCACAATGTACAAGTAAACTTCTGCACTAGCAACTAGCACTGGATACAGGAAAGGAAACCTTCCGACAGGGAAAGTAGGACATCTGCCTAAGTAATCGACGAGAGTTGTCTTCACTCGTTAGAGCATAATTCGGGACATGGGTGGAACTACTGGAACTGGAAATGTGGAAATTTTGTTATTTCTAGTTATATGAAAATTTCGGTTTCAGGTAGATGTAAAAATAGTTTACAAAGTACATGACTTGTTTCGACTTATGCGAGAATAATAATCGCATACCTAAGTCATTAGAGATTAGAAGAGCTTTAAAGCTTTCAAGTTAAAATTAGTCTTACTTTCCATCCCTTATATTAGCCGGATTGAGCTAGCAAAAAAACCACTCGCTAGCTAAAGTACGAAGTCCAATTGCAATGTGGGCTACGTCGCATAACCAGGCACTAGCAAAATACGGAAGCAGTGGAGTAAGTATTATTACATGGTCGAAGTGTTGAAGTTAGTGAACTGTATTGACACAAAATGACGGCCCCCTTTCCCCACCTCTACTTCATACAACTGCTACAGAATATGTGTTTGGAGTGAAACGGGAAGTTTCACATGTAAATGTGCATAGGTCCTCAGTGGGCTTCTCTTTCTCTTGCTTTATCCATTAAAGTATTTTAATTTTAGAAACCGGAAAACCAAAAAGGGTGGCATGTCTGTAAGTACCTCTTTTAGTTTTTCAGCTAGGCATGCCTCTGTGTGTGGTAGCTGACTTGGGCAATTTTGCTGTGTATGAAATGAAAATTTAATTTGTTATTCAAGCACTTAAAAGTGTCCTGCGCCTCTCAAAAAATACCAAAAGTGCGACATGAGAAATATAAATTGTAAAAACGTTATTGCAAAAGAAGATCTATCTATCATCAGTCTAATTCAATTCATCCAAAATTTGAAATTGAAGCAAGTATAGGGCTTGAAAGTTGATTTTCAGATTTAACCATACTACAGTATAAATGACGTACAGTTAATGGCTCAAATAATGAAAAAATAGATTTCGTTGCTTAATAAAGCATGCTTCAAACACTTTTAAAGGAATAAAGACGAGCGTAGATTTTAATAGTTAAATCTCAACGCAAGGCTAGGATAAAGTCAGTTTTCATTTTCAATGCGTGTTTTCCATTCATGATCGGTTTGCAGTTTGCAGATATGCAACTCAAGAAATGTAAAAACGTAATTTACTTTGTAATATCCACCTGCCTTTGGCCTATAGCATAGCTACGTAGTTTGTAGTTACGTACTTACAAGTATTGAGTATTGGAAAGACTTTTTTTTATATGCGCACGATTTTTATTGTCCTATTACCTACCGCAGAACTCGATAAGCGTATCGCAACTTACGCCACTAGGATCATCGTGCAGAGGGAGAGTTAAGCAAATCGTCAATATCTTTAACGAACTTGAGTGTTAACTTCACGCAATTGCAAATAAGACGATAAATGCTTTGCAATTTCCAATACAAAAGTTTGCATGGAAGAATGAGAGGATGGACACACTCCCATAACAGCATACCACAAACCCATCCATATAAGAATCATCATCATCGCTTTCGTACAATTTTCAATAGGTCTACTTGTTTACTGTGCAAACGTTTTCAGTTTAGTTTCAGCTATGTAGCTGCACGCATAGCCTTGACTCAATTTTCTGTCACTCCATTAACAACTTTGGTGATGATCATGATGATCATGATGATGATGATGACGAATGCATTCTGCATACGCCAACAACGCAACGCAACGGCAACTCCGTTTCCACTTTGTCTTCGTTTCTCTTCTCTCCTTAACTAGTTTTGCGAGTTGAAAGAATCCTGTGATGTGTCTATTGTTATTTTTTTATATTTTTAACTGTGTATTGTTCCTACTCATTCTGTTTGCTTTCGGGACGAAGATGACAGCAGATGGTCATCTCGTAAGTGCTAATAGACCAACAAGTACAAAAGCAATTAAAAGCCTGAAAGAGCTGCGCACTGAGTTCTGCCTGACTTTTAAAAAGACTGAAAGAGACCCTCCTTAGTCCATTTTACATTTTAATGCATAAAACTAGTAGTAAAAATAAGAGGAATAAAATGAAGGGTAAATGTCATTCAGATTCGCAATCTTATCTTCTATAGATTGGTAATTTGGGAGTACAAGCATGAAACTGTGGTGTAATTTGAAAAAAAGTGTTATCCTGTATTCGTTCAGCTGCGGGGCACATAAAAAACAAAAAAATCTAATTCTAAGGAAAGTCTTAGTCAAATTGTAATAAGTTGTAAAGTGAATGGACGGGAATAAAACCAATTTTTATAAGTTTTTCATCTTGCCAGAACCAGAACTGTCATTGTCGTAGAGAGGCGCAGACCTGCTAATGTACGTTTCTGTGATAGTCTCTTTTCTTGTAGACAGTCTGCAAAACTTCCATAATATTGAATATCGATCCATTCTTACAGACATTCTCATCACATTACCATAATTTCTGTTGTAGTATGGCTAAGTATCCATATACTTTCAAAGTTGCCCATTTTTGCACAGCATGATATTTTCAGTTTAATTCATTCTTTCAGTCAACTTTCAAAAAAATTATACGCGAGGACGAGTAGGAGTTATTCGCACGGAAGCAACTTGCAGAACCCGAGCAAGTGTATCATTCATCATGGTAGGTACTCGATACAACTTTTTCCAGACAGAATAATGGGAACAGTACTGTACGTGAAACAATTTCTAAATTATATCAATGTATAGATAATTCGATATGGGAAGTTGGCAAACTTTGTTTGCTAAGAAAGGTTATATTCACAGTTGCTCTTTGTGCGACTCCCTATATAACTGAAAGGAGCCCAGTAGCAGTACAGCATCGGGAACGGGAACGCACCTACTTTTTTATACCTTTACTCCCATATGGCAAACAAAATTCAAACTGGATGTATCTTTGGTAGTAGGTATAACTCTTATGAAGATTACAGTCGAAGCAAAAAAGCTCTGTGATGAAAGTACTCGGTAAAACGTCCCAGACATTTAAAGTTCTCTTTGATCCTTGTACTGCGCTCAGTTACTTTGTACTTACACAAGCCGTAAAAGCTCTGCATAAAAAGGCAGGGACGCCTTGGATTTGTACACTTTCATTTTTACTACTATTTACACAGGTCAGTTTAAATTACTTACCATGAAATCAAAAAAAAGTGTGTCATCAACAGATCTTTGCCAAGCCCTACCAATTATGTTCTGTTAGCGATATGTACATCGCAGCATCGTACATGTTCAAAATGCAGGAGTAATGTTTGAAAAGGTTGGTAGCAAACTCTCAGTGCTAAACCTACGAAGAAAGAATACAAAATGACAGGAGAAAAACGACCTGGATAAAACTTTCCATGAGTTGTTTCTGTAAGAAGAATAGAAATATTTATGTGAGTTGTAGCTGTGTGCTATATCTATGTGAGAATTTGCAGAAAAAAATCCGGAAGTTGGTCCGCATTTGATGAACGGAATGCCACTTCTTTGAAGTTTGACATAAAATGAGTACATTTTCGCAACTACACGTTCTCTCTCTTTGCAAGAGTGAGTCAGGACAGGAGCCAGGATAAAACTTTTTTCCCGACACTCTCGGAGTGGATATTAAACTTCCATTAGAAATCTTTTCACTTTGTCAGATTTAGAAAATTAAATTACAGACGTCACATGTCTATTTTCATGTGCCGTACAGGAATTTCCGGACACAATGCACTCAAACACATTTGCAAGGAATTTCAGTTATCACTTAAGCAGTACCTGTACTTTTGCATCCACACGGCCGTAAAATATTTGAACAAAGCTTTACGATTTTTTTTACTTCAGCACCTCCTTCCAAATAAGAAACAATCTTTTGCTCGTACTAGTGAATCAAGCAAACGTTTCGAAGGAAGGACGCAATAAGTGGATGTGCTTGCTAAATCCAGTTAGTGCTGCATGCTGTACCTGAATCATGAGAGACATGAAATACTTTTCGCATCCGCTAACTTCGCACAAGTTTCTGTTCTTAAACATGTTCGCTTAACATAGATTAGAGTGTAATTTATGTAAGTGTTGAAAAAGAATCTTTTTCTGCAGCAGGATTATAGGCAACTTACTTGGAGGACAGCCATGAACTCTTCTGTACAAGTTCAAATCTTACGTCCATTCGTTCAGCGCTACACTACTCTCCTGACTCTAACTATAACTTGCAACCTTCTCTTTATACTGCCATTGCCAATAAAGAATTATATGCTTGACAAGGATGCAAACAGCAGCTGAAGTTAAGAGTGTGGCATGCAGCTTGTTATAAAAATTCTTAATGCACCATAATCTACACTCCTGTAAACAATACTGCGCGCTCAGCCAGTAATAAACTATGCATAAAATGCTCGTAAGTCACAAATATAGTTTATTAAGTTTATGCGTTCAGATTATATTCCCGTTTTGTCAGTCACACTTGGTATTAGTGACTCATTGAGAAAAGTCAATTAAAGGCTTACCACAATCGTGCGTAGACTTTATAGGTAACTGCCATTACAGCTTACAGTTTACTAGAACAAGTCATTGTTAGCCATTTTATTGGTTAAACTTAAACTCATGCGTGGAATGACTGAATTGTTTGGCACACGTAAACTAGAAAAATACGCACAATGCGTGTATGTAATACCAAAATGAAAGCCAAAGTGAATTGTTTTACGGAATTTCAAATTTTTCGACACTGGGGCAACTCGAGACTGTGAGCGGATTCGACTAAGGCATAACGAAATTATTTATTATTGTTTTTATAACGTTATAGCATTCTACTAGTTTCGAGCATAATTCGAAATATAACAATTGAAATTTGCAAAATGAAAAAGGTAAATAAAAACATTTATAAATATTCAACTTATGTAATAGTGCAGAGAGCAGACTGCGACCACCTACGGTTTAATGTGATAAATGTGACAAGCTGTTTCAACTGATAACGGACGTTATCATTCTTTCCCAATTCTCAGTGCACAATCTGCACCCACAGAAGTACATAATAGTGCAAAAACAATCTTATTTCTCAAATATGTATACGCATAAAGCACGTACAGATATTTTCGTTTATCCTAGTTGAATTTTCCACAGTGAAGTGGAGCTCACTCTCGATGTCTCTATACGAGGACAAGGCTAAGAGTATATTTATTTACTTTTTTTTTTTGAAAATAAAGGCTTAATGGCTATGCCCATACTCATCTTCTTTATTATCATTTGCTTGCAACCTAACCTGTACTCTCAGTTTGCTGTCCACGCTCACCAGATTCAATATGGACATGATTATTTTGTGAATGAGGGCGGCCGAATGGTTGGGTAGGTTCAAACTAGGGCTAGGACTATTACATATTTGCTTTTATCATCCAGCAGACGACAGAAAAGGCATCCATCTGTTGTCAGTTTCATTTTCTCTAACATTTTTTTTACTTCGTACTTGTAGGTACTGTGCGTGACAAAACTACGGACAGTGGACGGAGCAAGAACCCTTCCTTCTAACAAGCAAAATTCTCATCCGATTAAAATTATACCATTTTTTATATAACTGCATTGTTATGAACAGGCACATAGTACAGGTAGGAAAACATGACAGACGTATGTATTTCAACCGATTTTTTAATACTATTGAAATTTCTGCTAGATGGTAGTTAAAAATCGACGCTGCACTCAATCTCTCCCACTGACATTTTGATTCTTGGCAAAGCTTCTATTTTTTGCTAGGAGGGAGGCATTTGCTTGCATAAATTAAACAAAACCATGAGACCAACGTGGCTATAGTAAATGTATATGAAGAGAGACAAAAGTAGTTATTACTTTCCTCCTCTACTAATAAGTACACTATATAGAGATATGTGTATGCAAGTGCGGAGAAAGAAGCCAATTAAATACATGTGTGCTTGTGTGCATAAATAAAAGCACACTTTGCATTAGTAAACCCGTCCTTATCCAGAATGAAGTTGGCAAACTTCCTGAGAAAACTCATCATCATTGCTTTACGAAAGTAACTAGGTGTTACATCACCACATGGATTGGGTCATCATGACTTCTAGGAGTCCCTTTCGCATTCATACGTACTAATGTGCAAGTTTGCTTTCGCAGTGGAAAAGAGAGTCAAAAGTAAAGGAAACTGGTAAATGCTTTCCACATGCTCTCCTTGTCGATCTCATTATCGCCCCAACCAAATCCGTAATGATAATAATGACCTACAGCAACATGCGCACATTATAGTTAAAGTTGTGCACAGTAATTATATTCACCAATCAGGTATGTAAAAGTCAACTGTTTCTGGTACTAGCCTTTGAACAAGACTGCATAGTTAAACTAGAAAAAATTACAAACTGTTACACTGCTTGCCAATCCCAAAGTTTACTCCTGCAAAGTAAATTTCCCTTAAAGGTGAATGTTTACTTATGTACCTACTTAAATGTTTGCACTCTACAAGAAAATGAACTTTGTTGAGCAAATCACCAAACAGAATTTGATAATCGCTTAATTCTCAGTTTCCTTATGTACACAAGCGAGAGAAGCGTAGGAGAATAGGGAAGTGACAGTGAAGCGATATTAATTGGAAACCTAATATTTGTTTTTATTTGCATTAAATTAATTTTCCGTCATTGGTCACGAGAGAAAACATTCTTCAGTCGAACAACATGCAATTTTTAGCATATAGAAGATCAGTTTTTTAAACATTTTTTGAATATATTTTCTTGACCAAGATTAAAGCTTGGTGTGGTGATGTAGTAGCAGTGGAGGTAAATACGAAATCGTTAAATATTGCAGATTGCAGCAGTCTGACACACACATCGCCACAGCAAAAGAGAACTGATAATAATATCCTATCTTAAAGCTCTAACTAACCACCACTACCGTACCGTACGTACAAAACAAAATCTTTTCCTTGCGTGTGCATAACATGTTATGTGCTTTCTGAAAAGAGATGGGAAAATCCTCAGACATAAAATGCTGCACGCTTAGTAGCAAAGTAGAAGGAGAAGAAATAAGAAATTCGATGTATATTTTTGCCCCTTCACTGCGCACACAAAAGGAAAAAAGGGGAACTTGGGGCATGTAATGTAATTCCAATTCCTTCATTGGTGCTTCCTCTTTGTTCTCGTGGACGATTCAACTTTTTTGTGCACTACACAAAAAGACGAACTGAATTGAAAGCAAGGAAGACGAGAGACGATGGAGAACTTAAGTACAAGCGATCTAAACTTGATACAAGAAAATGTATAATTATCATATTATCCTCTACTTTAGCGGAGTTCTTATACTGTGCATACCCACATAAGCTTAAAAAAGTATGAGCTCACCCGCTGAATGTGATCTTAAAGAACACGAAAAATATGTTGTTTGCATGCACGCTCTATATAGGAAACTGCAGTTGTTTCCTTTGTGTGAATGTACTTCTTTTACAGAACGCCAGATTTATAAGCTTTTTACTGTATACCCGGCCTACTTTTTCTCAGCTTTTACTACAACCTACAGGTTCCCTCGCATTATGGCATTATCTATGCCTTTTATTTATGAGAATGGGCGAATGGAGGCGCATACGCATGCATAATTGCAGTACTGATTTTTTTGTCTCTCATGTCAACTTTTTCTCTTAATGAAAGGTGAACTTCATGAGCTGCAGTGTGGTGTGGTGAAAAAAATGTAAGTTTTATTACACTCGCACACTGCAAACTTTAATGTAGCAGGGAACATTATAAAGTTTACCGTTTTCCCTATTGTTTCAGTAAAGCTGTTGTACTTTTTCAGAACATAAAACTTTGTATGGGAAGTGCGTAAGTACGTGTCATTGATGCGTGTCTGGCATCCTTATTTAAACCCTGCACACAAATCAAAAAGGATTCTGCTATAGTGGTGGGAGTAGTGGTTTGGAATAGTTCATGCAAAAGCAAAACTAATGATAAATAAATCGCATAAACGCAAAAAAAAGAAATCCTAGTACTGTCCAAAGAAGGTATAAATATTGAAAGGCTGCTAAAACATTATTAACAAACAGTAGTAGTCATATTACATCATTACGTTGCGTTGCCTCAATAGCTAATTATATTGAAATGAATGCAGTTTTTATCAAAGGGAGAATCTTTCTTAGTAAATGTCAGTAATAAAAGGATGAGTTGGTGTATCAAGGTCACATCCCTCAAGCACTTTAAAAACTTTTTAAAAAACTTTCTAATGCCATTTTTATGTACTTTTTTTAGTGCCAGCAAGCAGCTTTGATCTCTTCTGCTGTTCTATTCTGTATGGTTACTCTACTCTTCTAAAACGCCTGCCAACACATGCATTTATGTGGTGGCCACTTGTACTCAGCTTATTCTCTTTCCCAAAGTCGCTCTTACAATATCCGAACATTTATCTATTGACATGATCTTGCATGAACAACAGATGTAAAGTGGAAATAAAAGAGGATATGCTATACAGCTATTTTGTGCTATGTGGGTATATATCAACGCTGTGCAAGGAGGCTTGTTGCTTGTGCATTTAAATGAAATATGATGACAGCACTGCACTGACATTGATGAATGCAGTTTAATCGCATTTCAATCCGCAGTTGCCTTCTCTTACTTTCTGATAGAATTGATTCCATTTTGAAGGGCAATTAACTGACAATGAGTTCATACATCTTTACCATTCCTTCAGCAAATTAAAAAACATTTAAAGTGCGTATGTGAGTCCGTGTACAATAATGGTTAAATGGTTTGGGTTTATAACTAATAATGAATACTTTGAAGTGAAACGACAGCAGCATCTACGAACAAATTATCCACGAGGAAAACCGTGCCATGTCCATTTGAGTCACTATCCCCATCATTATTGTCATCATTTACATAATGACTACTTCCAATATTCTGTAGTGGAACGCACGAGCGAGCACCGTGTAATATCCTTATGCACCTTGAATCCTTTTCTTTCAGATAACTGCAATCTGCAATTGCAAAGTGTTTTTTGTCGGCACACATACATGAACAAAAATTTTATTCGCAGAAGAACGAAGCAAAGCATCCGACATTTTTATTTTTTTGTATAATACATAACCGGAAATTAATCAAACAAAGAAGTATGAAAGTTTACGTGTAGCGAACGTAGCGCAAGATAAGCAGCAGAATATTTTAAGAAACAAGCTTGCTCTTTAATCTTGTCGTACTTACTACAAGTTGTAAAGTTTTCGACTCCAAGGAGGCCAGATCCCGGTTGGAACTTCGTGAAATATTTACATAGGTTTGTACAAGAGTGTTAGTTATAGGGCATGTAGGTGTATATTTATCATTTAAGTTTATAATTCCTCCTGCCTCCTGCGTGATTCATGTAATGTGTATTCCAAATCTGGCTGAAAACTGCCACATTTAGTAGTATGAGTGGCAGTGTGCCAATGAATAATGTAAAAATTTTCCAGTGAAGAGCATTTCCTATATACGAGCTCTTTCCACAATTTGAACTGAGGTAAAATATTTAGGACCTAAAATCACAGAAAATGTAGGATATTATTTCAATGAAACTTTGGGAAATATACAAGTGCAAAATTTAAGAGATACTTCTTCTGTATCACAAGTCACGATATAATTAGGTAATAATATGACGCTATGAGTAAGAATGTCATGACTTTGCAGAAAATAGACAGGCTCTAGATAGCGTTACTGAATGACATTCACTAATTGTTAATTATGTGCAGTAGTAAGAACAAAAGTACCTGAACTGAAGAAAAGTGATTTAGATATTTATCGCACCTAACCACTGTAACTCCCAATTCACTAGAAAACGGTGTCATCTTTTACAAGCGACAGAAGGATTTTTTGGAAATCTGTCTTTGCTTAAATAGCAAAAATTAAGTGACGTCCTACGGCAAGTTATTCATTTTCTAAATTAATGAGCTGAACATGAACATTAAAAATTGTAAACTACCTCTATGCCAATCAATATAGGAAGTTTGTAATTAAAGTCTCTCAAGAGCACTTCTCTCAAAGAAAATTAAAACTTACAACGTATCTACCCTGATATTTGATAACAGTAATATACCTTCTTTTTAGTGAAGCCTGTTTATAGGCATGTTCTTTTCAAAATGGCCAACTCAAGGAAAGCACAAGGGAAGATAATAACAAAAGACGAAAACAAGTCTTAAACTAACAAGGACAGACTTTTATTTTAAAAGGAGCGAAGCGACTTGCTTCACGCTATGTATCATAAATTGAGCAATCCAATATGCCGTTAGTGAAACTTGAGTCCAGTAACGAAGACAGTCAAGGTGAAAAGAGAGCCTTCCGATAGTTCGATAGACTAAAAAGTACAAAAACTACCTATTATAGTATCATCGTGTTGTTTACCATAGTTGCTCTCATGCTACCGAGCGGATTTCTACATAAGGTACTTTTTTTTGCCACAAAGCAAGTATAAATACAGTTTACGCAAAACTAGCAACTAGCTCATCATCACATACTATTTTTTACTTGGTAAGTACCCAGTTGCTTTATAATAGGCTCAACTTTTAATATTGCCAACTGCCTTGTCAATGTTGTATACATTTACACAAAGCAAACTATTCCTTAATCCTTTCGCTACTGGAACTTCCTTCCTCTCTGACTCTTATAAAGAGGGGAAAAGCCCTGCGTAGCTAGTAACTGCCGAATGTCATATTGTGCGATATCATTGATAGCAGAATTTTTGAGTAATAGCATCCATACAAATCTCCATTTTTCATCAGCCAAAGGGATCGTGTCTAAATATCAGAGGAAATAAAATAACACCTCTGGCTGATCAAATTACTGTTTCGAAATAATTCGTAACTTAGTACCTTGTAATTTCATCGGTGTTTACAATTTTATTCTCTGAATAGGTAGGTATTTAAACGAATACAATTTTCACAGTCTACTTCCGATTACTATATTTGGTTAGAGAAAGCAGTTAATTTCCAGGAAAGTAACAGTAGCTTCGACAAGTATAATCCTTTCTAGTAACACAGTATTCGTTTAGAATCTACCTCTCTCGAGAAAGATATAATTCCCATAACATGACATATAATACCATCACCATTGATGTCGCTCTTGTCATTATAGATAATTTATTAGTAATCAATAATTAATTTGTTTTAAATTTACTAGCAATAAAGAGGCAACAAATGGGCTTTCTATATCAACATGTCTAATTGAATATTTGGGGTGAAACTCGGTGAAAGGAAATATGTACATGAAATGGAACTGCGCACGTTATCATAAATGGAAAATCTTACATCACGATAAAAGCGATTTGCAGCTACACGGTCAAGTTTCATCAAGTGTATGACTGTATGGGCC
>JAHZND010004897.1:0-18383 GCA_027744115.1 Acrocyrtus sp. NNG-2020 | reverse complement strand
AATTCTCAGTATTTTTATTGTCCCGAAGCGATTCCAGAAGAGACGGAAATTCAACTGAATTTCTTGGATACGATAGCAGACCCGCAGGCTAAATTCATAGGTACAGCTTCTTATCTGTGGCATTATCCAAATTAAGATTTTATTCCATTTTTCTGACGAATTCACGGTATAATTAATTTAAAGCAGGCATTTGTGAATTTCAGTTGTTTTTCAGCACATTCCATTTTTTCTTGAAAGCCCCGATGAGGATAGTTCACCTATAACCTTCCCAAATATGTCCAAGGAATATAGATTTGGTAATAAGTTAACTTTTTAATTTAGTTTCTCTTTTTATTTTTTATTTATTAACTGTTAGAGTTTTGATAATTATTTCATTTTTTTAGAAATGCTCGAAAAACTTTATAATGCCGGAGTGAGATACCTATTTTGTGGACATTATCATAGGAATTTCGAAGGTCGCTATAAAGATATGGAAGTGGTCATAACTGCAGCAATCGGTGCGCCTGCAGTCCTAGGAAAAGACCCAAGTGGCTATCGAGTTGTGAACGTGACCAAGGACTTACTTTCACATGAATATGTTAAACTACGTGACTCAGTAGAATTTGATAATGAAAAAGTAGATTAAAAATCATCAGATGTAAAAAAAATTCTTCACAGTAAATCAAATAATAGTCCGAATTTCCTACTCATTACTCATATATGAAGACGTTCTTTGCAAAGGCAGTAGCATTTCAGACATATCTGTATTTAAGATTTAAGCCTTAAACATAATTTATATATGCTTCTATCATTCTATGATTCTATGCGAGATTATGATATGATCTATGATGACATGATGCAAGGAAAAAGTGAGAATTGGGATTTTTCCGAGAAGACCGGAGACAGTTCCTCTTCCTCGCTGCTATTTGTGCACACTGAAACTAGTGCATATTACCACTGCCCTTCCTGTGTCCTGTCCTGAACGCGAAAGTTGAGCTACTTGAGCTTGAGTTTGAGTAAAAGTTGTTGAGCAGTCCAGTAAAACTCATGGCACCCATGGTAAGTTTCACATAAAACAAGCAGGTTTTGTCTTTCCTACGTCGTTCGTGATGAAGGTCAGTTGAAAGTTAAGTGTGAGTGTAGTATCATAGCAGATCTAAATAGTCTTACAGTATTAAATGGCTGGCATGGGCTAATCTATACTTATGCATTATTCCAATAATGTTTTGGTTTCTTTCCATGAACTATAGAACTGCTATTCGCTGTATGCTCATATTTTTATTATTTCCTACTTGGATGTGCCTACAATAAGATATAAGTACATAGTGAAATCACCAAAATAAATATTTTCGTGTAAATACTTCGGCCACAAAAAATCTTGCCAAATAGTATACAGTACACTTTACTATTGGAGTTCGGTTGTGCGGTCGTAATTGTCCATAACCTGACGTTTATTTGCATATAACGTGTTTCAATTTCAAATTTGCTCACCAAAGCAAACCAATAAAACAACTGGAATCAGTTAATGCGAATTTTATCCTCTTGTCTCGCCTTTGATAAGGTAAAAGGTACAGATAATATGTATTACCTAAATCAAATTAGAAAACTTACAGAGTATGTAGGCATGAAATACACAGGCAGCTATCCGCTGGAATGATTTAGGATTGAATGTAGTCGAGTAAATGTACTTCGGGTACTAAAAATTGCTGCTGCTTAGCTTTCATTGAGGTCCGAAAATGAGTCCGTAAACAGTAAATGCACCATTAGATTGGTTCATTAACCTTTCTCACATTACCATTAAGATAAAGATACTTCAAATCTAATCACAATATAATTGTAGATAATCATGCGGGGAGATCTGTCTATGCTTAAGACTCAAAATGCCTAGAATATTGCTTTAAAAATTATATGTATAATAATTAAGGGCGATTGAATATAAGAGTTCTGAAATTGATTAAAATGTTCAGGAGGACAAGAGAAGCCGGATTTAACACCTCATTCTGTGCATGCGCTTTTTCAATCACTTTATCAACCGCTGCTACTGACAGAAATATTTTCTAACCATGGCCAGTGAATATTCTGCGCCACCAGACTGTCTCCCTGCGATGAAGATTTCGAATTTCTTGGAGGATCCTGAGGAGAGAAAATGGAAAGGTCCCTTCACTTTCATACAAGGAGCTGATACGCAATTTGGCATGAGTACGAGACAAAAATTATTTGCAGTCGTAGCACTGTCATTGTGACTATTAATTTGTTCATTTAGTATACCAAACTAATTATACGTAATCTTTTCGACCAGTTAACCACTATCTCCTAAACAAGACAGAAAGAAGTTGGGAGAAGGAAGTCAAATTGACTCGTGATGTAATCAAACGGATTAACGAAATGAACCCGAAGCCGAAATTCTTTGTGATATGTGGAGACATGTTAGATGCATTTCCATATGCGGATATTTCCATGCTTCCAGCAGGATCAAATCCTGCTACAGGTGCAGGGGATACTCGTGAAAAGCAGTATAAAGATTTCGTAGAAATTTTCAAAGAGCTTTCCCCAGAAGTTAAGTTGGTTTGCGTCTGCGGCAATCATGACATAGGCGATATCCCAACACAAAGCACTCTTCAAGTATACAGGAAGCAGTTCGGCCAAGATTATTTCTCATTTTGGGTTGGAGGTGTTAAGTTTGTGACCCTCAACTCACAATATCTTTATGTACCAGATGCATTACCAGAGGAAACGGAAAAACATAAGAAATTTATGGACACGATTGCAGACCCAAATGCAAAGTTCATAGGTAACCTAAATCGTGGAAGTAAAACTAAATTTCGAAACATGTATAATAGTAATGAGAAACGTGACTATATGGTTTGTCACACGAGTATTAATTTAATATTTTCATATTTTATGTTATAATGAGTTTGTATTTTTATCTAGTTGTCTTTCAGCATATCCCATACTTTGTCGATAAACCAGATGAAGAGGATTTTTACTTTATCATACCGAAAGAGCGAAGAATGGATTTATTAGAGACCCTATATGTTGCCGGAGTAAGATATATATTTTGTGGTCACTATCATAGAAATGCTGGAGGTAATTATAAAGACATGGAAGTAGTTGTGACGTCAGCCATCGGCGCTCCACTCGGTGTTGATCCAAGTGGATACAGAGTAGTCAATGTGGAAGAAGAAAGGCTCTCACATAATTATGTTACAATTAGGGATTCGACCAAGGATCTTTGATTTGATGAAATAGAACAGGGTATGTGGCTACTACTAGTACATTAATATGCAGCTATTCAACTTGTATATCCATTTGCTACATATTCACAATAGTAGGTATTACTGTAATCTGCAATAGTCGGTGGTAATAGAGTAATAACAACATAAGCGCTGATCCAAAACTTTAATGCATTAAATGACCAGCTATCAGAATAACAGCAACAATATTAATATTTCTTTAAAATAACCAATTTATTATTATTAAATAATGTCCAACGAACTTCCGAAAATATACTAAATATAAGAATAAAATGTAATAGAAATTCGAGGCGAAAATCTATCAAGTGTTAACTTTTTAAATAATAGCTAACTATTAGTTTAATTGTTAATTTACAAAACTGCTTTAATTGCAGTTTTCTTTTTAGCAAAGTAGGTATATTAATTACATAATATGATATAATAATAAACAATTCAACATTGCATAATTACAATGATTGTAAATCTGTAAATCACAAAGCTCCCCACGATATGGCATAGGTAATTATCAATTTACGTGTTGTTTACTTCATCGTAGGAGATCATCAAAAGGTGTCAGAGTCTATACACAAGCAGAAGCATGAGGTGTCATGATCTCTAAATGGAGTTACCTCAAGTTACGTGTGTATTAATGATTATAATTTAATCTTTCTTAAATTCTTTTCTTAATTCAATTTTTATGCATTTTCAAGACACTTATTCTTCATCATCACTATCTTCATCTACAAGGTATTCATGAAGCTCTGGTAGCTCATCATCAAGTGGTAGTGCATACGACGAGTTCCAATCCCTTTCAAATATTTGAGCGAGATCAAACCGGAAATTGGTTTCCGTCAAATTTCCAATTGTAGCAGACGAGTTGCTTTTATTATTGCTCCCAGACTGCATTTTTGGAGTCACAACAAGACCAACGCCGGCTGTATTAGTGAAATAGTCACCAGACCAATTGGAGGTTCCTAAATTTAGAAACGAAAAAAATTATATTAAGCAATAAAAACCATTTGAGATCATAAATAGAGTCAATAACGGTGATGCCTCTTACCGACATATGCACTTTTTTCAGTAACCATATATTTATTATGATTCACTCTTGCAAATGGGATTAATCTTTGAGCTGGGGTTGATGGCACCTGAAACAATCTCTGCAATAAACCCATCGTCATGCGTCATCGTAAAATCAGTTCACACATCAAAAGATTGCCCTCTAATTACAATAATTACCATACCATATCACCCCTTTCATGCGTCATCGTAAAATCAGTTCACACATCAAAAGATTGCCCTCTAATTACAATAATTACATGAAGTTCTGAATTTAAAAAAATCTGCGATTTCTTACCACTTCAATTGTTACATTGGGGTACACTTCATTCAAATCTTGAAACGATTTCAAAAACTTGAATGTTGAGTTTTTCGTATGTTCCCACAATGCAACTAATAACCGCACCTGCACACCACGATCAAGTGCTGCCTTCCGTAGCTCGTTATCAATGTCAGGCCAAAATCTGGCATTATAAAACAAATATCTTTATTTTTGTATAGTATTTTGTATAGTCAGTCATCGCCTACTACCGCATCAAACAACTACTTTTATTCGGTAAAGAAGTTTACTTTGGTGGCTTTGAGTACAGCAACGAAGGCGAGTAATCCATTACAGCAACATGTACAAATTCTTTTGCATTTTTAATGACATCAAGAATTGCATCCAGATCGGAAGTTCTCCCCGTGGCACAGAATGGCGGAGGTGAGCTCTGTGAAACATGAATATGTATTATAAATAAATTACGAATGTACTAATTTAGGTTCACTGTTCAACGGAAATCCTCAGAGAAAATCCTGCAATTGATGCCATGCACTTACAGATAGATACGAGTTATAGGTTACATCACTGAAAGAAATATTCATGGGGTTGTTCTTTCCATACAATGTAGAAAATGAATCTGGCCATTTGTCCGGTATTTCTGCCCCTGGTAGACCTAAAGACCAGTAAACCTACACATAATGGGAAATATAATATTTATCATTCACAGCTAGTGCTCAGCTCAAGTACCTATAAGTTTAATTTTTTGATTTTTCCAACTAGGAGGTTCATAATTCCTTTATACATCAAAAATTTTCCCCAGATCTTTAGCCAAACACGAGCAATTCAAGGCCAAGACTCCTAGTTCCTTAACTTGAGTTAACGATTTCCAATCAAAGTTGGCACTTCCAATGTATACATGTTTTCTATCAACGACCCACATTTTGGTGTGGAGGACCCCGGCATGCATCAGCTTTTTAAAATCCAAGCTGCGGACTTCCGCTGCTCCAACTTGCTGTAAGTCTGCTGTATCGTTGTTCGGAAAGGCCGGAGAAGGCTTGTTTTGAGCTATTCTAATCTTAATCTTTCGGCGTGTGCCCGTATCGTTTAGTCGCTTGAAAATGTCAGTTCCTTCGGCACTTAAACTGGGATCCACAGAAGGATCTCGCAGATTCCAGTAAAACGAGCCAATCTCAATCTGCTCTTCTGCAAGATCTATGAGATGAACCCAAGCAGAATAAGTAGACGTATGGGTAATGGAAGAGTTAAAAGATAGCCCTTCCGGAATTGACTCCACTAGACTAATCGTGCAAGTTTTTCTGCAGGATTTCCATTCTGTGTCAAGGAGTCTCTCTCTTCTACTCTTATCCTCCATGTGATTCTGGTCCACAATAGAAAGGATCACCACCAGGAGGATTAAAATAAAAAGTATGCTTATGGGGACGCAGGATGGGCGGCACCACCTTATCAATAGAAAAATCATACAATCATTCTTTTAAAAAATGGTCATGCGTTTTTGAAGTCTGGAACATAATTTATTGGCGAAAACTAACCCTGACCATTTTGATTCCTCTTTGTACCCACGTAACATGTATCTGGAGTCCCAAAGTTCCAGTTCCAACTCTCCAAAATCCAACTTTCCCGAAGCTTCAACAGCGGACTATAAGAAAAAGAACCTAGATCTGTTTATTTTATCCACATTTAATGCTGTATTTATGTACCATGTATATGATACCTATTTTTAAGATAGGTAAAT
Source organism: Acrocyrtus sp. NNG-2020 (assembly GCA_027744115.1). Classification (NCBI taxonomy): domain Eukaryota; kingdom Metazoa; phylum Arthropoda; class Collembola; order Entomobryomorpha; family Entomobryidae; genus Acrocyrtus; species Acrocyrtus sp. NNG-2020. The sequence continues at coordinate 12,097 of JAHZND010004897.1, read as the reverse complement.
CTTTAACTAGCCACGTAGATCCAATACCTTGTTAACACTGATTATATCAATTAATGAATCAATAAATAAATCTCAGCCGCTTCTAACCATTATTAACATTAACAGATTGCAGTTTACTTACTCACCTTTTTATGCATATATAATTGGCTTCTCGCTTTCATTTTATGTTATTCCTTAAACGGACCTAAATACTTAATAAAATCACTGACCACCGTACAACTAACAGCCAGGGTAAATGTACCGTTTCGTAATTAGTAATTCCCACTAACCATATCGAATGACTAACAAATAAGAAGCTACCCTATAAAATACATTGGACTAAAATAGCAAAACTAAAAAAATAACCGAAATTAAAAAATCAAAAGCAAACCTAAAGTTGCACTCCCGAATTTTTCCTTCTTAGCACTACATCTTACATCACAGTCTAAATCTAAAACAAGTATGGAAAAAACGGATCATCTGTCAACAAGAAACGGCCTGGTTTTGTATGAAAGAAAACGTGATTTGTTCTGATCTGTGTGATCTGTTTTTTACGACGGGGCTGTGTGCAATAGTGCAATCTGCTTGTAACATCAACGGCTCAACAAGTTGATCTTTTTCTGCCTGTTTTGCACCAAATCAGACTTTTCTCATAATGCCCCTTCTCTTTCTTGTTTCTTATAGCTTGGCTTGGTGTACTAAAACAAATTGCCTAGGGAAGAAGGCGAGGAAGGGACGTAATTAACCTTACAGTTTGCAGCTAAAGTACCAAGTATCAGCAACGTATTATAGATCATTTCTGCTTTTCGTCATTTTTAACATAATTAAATTATCATCGGATTTGAAGGGTTTGAAGGGTAAGTGCAGATGAGTAGAAAATTCGAGTTAGCTTTTATATTTTGACCTTCGTGTTTTTTACGAAAGGTTTTCAAGGTAGTTTTTGGTGGTGCAAAAAATATATCATTTTCTCATAATTCAAATGATTACCTTGTAGTAAGGTTGTCCCAGAGTTCGTTTCAGACTCCCACGGAGTGTTTCATCGTCCTCGCTAGACCTGGAAAAGCTTCGACTTCTCATGGAAGAATCGCAAGATTTCCGATACCCAAAATCCAGACTAAACATGGGCATAGTTGGGACTGTCTTGGCTTCACTTTTGGAACTGTTATGTTAGTTTATAAGAACACCGAGTACTCTTCTCAGAACGCTTGAACACTCTACCGCTCCTTAGCTTCTTATATAAAAACTGCTTTTATTTTATTTGCACATTCATACTGTATAGCTAATACTTCTAATCCTAATTAGTAAATTTACGAAGTATAAACCAATTTAATTTAATATGTCTTCAATGCTCTATACAAATGTTTGTTTTTAATATAGTAATGACCTTTTCGTTTATGACAGTTGTTTCACTTGCGAAATTGTCGAGCCTAACTTTGATCTGACCTTTAATCCTATAACAATTTCTCGTGCCACCCTTTATTCCATTGCTCTGAATTATTACTATAATGTCTCGTAACAATGTTCTGCGAATGGAATCATTGTCTTCAAAATGTGCTAGTTCTACTTTTTTGGTTTAGCTGTGTGTGATGATATTGATCCAACTACTCTCCACTCATTCCTTAAGAGTTATGTATTCCGCCTCGAACACAAACAAAATGGTGAATGAATATACAAGCGCAATAGATAAAAAGTACGAAATTATTACTTATTCATGTCGTAACGTGCTCAGAAGCAATTAAATTAGTCAAGTTGGAAGCCTACCAGAGCAGCTAGGCTATTGCTATTGATCTCATTCCTCATTGGAAATATTTGCACATACTTATTAGGTGCATAAAATGGGATATTCTGCCTGCCTGGCTCCTCTCTTTGTAGTCTCGTAAATCTTGATCTTGATGCAACATTAAACAAGTGCATATGTCCCTATATTGCCTCCACCCACAACTTCAGCTACATCTTTAAACTCCTTTTGGTATGAGCTGCCTTCACTTTTAATTCTGGAAATTATATTTTTAGAAAAAAATTATTACAATTTTAGCATTTTTTTTGTCTATTATCGCCAACCTTTTTGCGTCAGTCTTTGTTTCCTCCTTCCAGTAGCAGACACGATAACACTTTTATCGGGAAAGAATAGCATTCCCCGAAGTATCGATCATCAATATGTGATAAAGTGAGGAGGATATTGATTATAAACGACAAATTGTGTTTATTTATCTACTCAAGTAGACAGAACGATTTTTTGGTGCGTACAGTTCGCTAACTTTTTACTATCATAAACAAACTGTTCAATGCATGTCAGTTATAAAAAGCTACGTAGTTATTCTTTATCAGAAGGTGGAAGGTAGACAGCACATTTTTCACAAATGTATGGATCATGTCCTCCGGAACGGCTATTTGTAAACTTTGTAGAACTTGCTGCTGATGGAAATGTGCGGATCCAAAGTAGCTTATATTACATCTGCCAAGCTAAACAAACGCGAAGCGGGCAAATTACATTCTGTACGCTATAGTACTATTATAACCCTTCACGCTTACGCTTGAATTTTTAAAGTTGCTTGAGTGAAGCTTACTCATTGAAAAAGGAGAAATAAATTTTAGCAGCTTTTTTCACTTTGTTACGAGAGAGAGAGGCAGCTGAAAAGTAATTTCTTCCTGTAACTCTAATTTCAAGTACGAACTTCTCTTTATTATTCATTCCTTTGTTGATACTTTAATCTCATCTTTTTCTACGAATATTGTGCTGTGATGATAAGGATATCTAAGGATTTCGTTTCCTTTACCTTCTACTTTGGTAATAGTAATAGTTTTAGCGGGGTAAAGTACCAAGAACTTAGATCCCGTCATGCGATGCTGCAATCTAGGAATCTTCACAACGCAACCATCCTACCGTGTCTTACACTGAGAAGAGTTTCAGCTTCTTTTTTCTTGAAAAAATGATGTAGTAGGAGTTTTGGTGATGATGATGAGTCAGATGAATGTGATGAACTACTGACGTAAATTGTAGACGTAAAAATAAATAGATTCATAGAAGGCCAGTGTAATATATAAAGACACTACGCTATAAGCACAATAAAATCATTAAAATCATAATCAATGAACTTAAACTGCCTACACTTTTCGTCAAATTACGATAGCTGCATTTGCAAAAGATTTTTAGAGTTACACCTTCATCTGGAGCTCGATGAACAAGCGGAGTAGGTTAGCAATAGTAGCTAACTCCGAATTTAGAGAGGCAACTTTCATCAGAGGCATGTCAAATCCCAAATAAATCTCTTATCAAGTCCTTTCCTAGTAATTCTATTACCCATAACTCACTGGCTCAATTCATTATACAATCGGTAGCATGTAACATTGTGCAATTATGTTAAAGAACTTGATATAGTAGTACAAAAACTTGTGCACTTATTTCCCATACAGTACTAATACAAAGTCAACGTTCATTACACTGGGCTTTCAAATGTTTTTTTAGGTTACGGATCAATATTTCTGCAATGATAAACAGGATGAGAAATAGCACTATCGTAGTGGATAATTGGAAACTCTGGCAATTTGCTTCTCTTCAGAGTAATTCACTTTCACTCTCAATACTATCATGCTACTTCTTTTCAAAAACTTCCTTCCATTTAAAGTGCGGCATATATAGGTATTGTAAAAATAATGAATGAGGATGGGAACATCCAAGGAAGCGTTTAATTAATGAGGTTTGCTGCTGCCACTTTTCTCCATACAAGGAACATGACAAAATAAAATATGCAATGTGCACAATACTACTTTCTCCGTCCTTTTTTTCGAGTGAAAACGAACCTGTGCTTTTCTTTGCGTTCCGGTGAGAACTACATTTTAATGTACTCTCTTCCCTCCGTTTTTGTAGTTTTTTCAGGAACGAGTGAATCTGAATAGCAAAGCAGCCTTTATCTTCCTGTTTAACTTTCTGTTTGCAGGGAAATGGATCGACTATGAGGCTGCAAATAACATGTCATTTTTAGTCTCATTTAGTAATACACGACCACCATGTATTTTTCCTTTTTTTAACAACATTATCACTTGTCCAGGGTTTCTCCGTCCTCATTCATGCTATCATGCTCGTTATAATTTTCCTCCTTACATGTCCTCCTGCCCACAAAAGTCTACTTTCATTCTTATGCTGTCTTGTTGCCTTCTCCCACGTCCATATTCATCACTATCCACGAAAACGGCATAGAAGCTTTAGCATGTTAAACGTATTTACATGAAATAAAACATTTTATTCCAACTATTCCAAGCCCATTGCTTTCTCCTGATTAAAGTCGGGCTAGCATGCATTCTCGGAAATTGTGTGTATTGCGCAGTTTCATAATCCGCTTTTACATCCACTCCAGGACTAGTTCAAATACACTTTATGAGTATTAAGGAATGAGGATGATTACGACGGAAATGTATTAGTCCAAATTCAAAGCATCATTTCAGTGAGTCCACAGACAAGCAAAAAATGTTCTTGCTGCATGTTTTCTAGGAGTAAACGTAGCAGAGTAGGTTTGCCTAATGCATAGTACCACACAAAAATTGATAGATTAAACTTAAAGGCACCTTCATTTTATGACATGATAGCAAGCGCTGTCTTCACGATAATTTCGGACAATCTACGTCGTAAAAGTGTCAACCTGCATCAGGAGAAAGTAATTGCGCTTTTGTTATACATGCCTAACCTACCTTGTAAGTTAGATGATAACTATAAAGATAAATTCATTGATAATGCCGTAAAGGACACTGTTATAAGGCTTCACTATCCACAAAATATATGTCAACAGGGTTAAACATAAATAACTTGGAACATTACGCAAGTTTAATCAATCTTTGAATAAATGCCCTAATAATCAACTGACATACTTAGCTAACAAAAACTTAACTCGGTCGAAAAAATAGTGTTTTTTATTCTATATAGCTCGCATTTCATTTTTTATTTAGGTAAGCTGCGCAAATTTTGTTTATATACCTAACTTTGTTTGTATAATATGCCAAATGTTTTTACATGTGTTAGTAATAGTAAAAACGAATAAGTTTCACATAGGAGACACATTCGCGAATTTGTCACGAAATGGTAGTGCTGTGAATTCCCACACAGTGAGAAATGTTCAGGTAATGGACAGGAAGATTCGTGACAGGGAAGTAATTAGTATAATGATTGAGTAGGGCATATTATTTTCCAAAACAAACTACGCTCCTTCCTATTATTATAGCTGATGTTCTCACATTTTCGTTCCTTTCACATATTTCAAGTTACATAATATATAACAAAAATATAAACTTACGTAGATAACTATATGCTTGCCATTGCACTCCCACAACATGAGAACATTATGTATGTACGTGTTCAATGCAAAGTATATTGAGGTTATTCATAAAAGTAACTTGGAAGCTTGGAACATCTGGAATAAGAACTAAATATATACATTTAACTTTTATAAATTGATTAAGACATTAAGAGATAGTTAGCTGCATTCGAGATAAGAAACAGAGCCAGTATTGTCTTATAAGTGGGTTATAAAATATTTCGTGGGAATACAATAAGGAAACAAAGCAATAGAAAAGTGCATGCATATTAATAAAAATTGTCTACATACTTATTCTCGTTCCAAGAAGTTTATTTCGAATTAGTGCAATTGTTATTTCTTTGAAATAAAGGGTAATTCAGTAATTCCATTAGTCATCAGTATCAACTAATGACACGACTCAGTCCTTGTCTTTAATCACGAACAAAACAACTCCATCGTAAAATCAAAACTTAAATGATATGATGATGGTATGAGTGGGCTATTTGACAGTATTTGACTGATGTGAATTGATGATCGTAGAGTGGAATGAGTCCTTTTTCTGCATTTGTCTGATAAAATGCTAAATAATTTGTGTATTTCAAATTGACAGCGATTTGCCAGTACAAAATTGCTGATACTAGAGATACCAAAAAGGCAACATAAATCAACCACCTCCACCTCCAGGCCGCAAACGAATTGGAACTGACATTTTGATAATAGATTGATCGTCTTGTTGGTCGGATCAGTTAAACTTTTTGCAACGCTACACAAATATGCTAAACCTAAACCCTATGTCAGCAAACTTGTCTACATATTGTTTGATTTTCCGTTCCATGGCGAAGGCCTTTGTAATTTCAGTTACATGTATCCGAATCCTTGTAATTATTATTTAATGTGCATGTTTAAATTGCTCATTTTCTAGAGTTACCTAGTAGGTAGTTACCTACTATACATAACAATAACACGATTAGAGCTTGTGAAGAAGAAAGCTAGTGAGCACTGATCAGTAGAAGCAAAAAAGCCTTGCTTTATGCTACCTCCTTGCACAAGCTTTGATTTACATTCAGTACATTAAGCTGTGTAAAAGTTATCTACTGGTAGATTATCTACTGTAGATACATATCTGCCAAGTCCCAAGTGGAAGTTTATTGTTAGGTTTTATGCTCTAGCCCTGTCTAGAATCCACTGCAATTTCCGAAAGAATGAAATTATCTCAAAGTCTAGACTAATACTTCCCTTCGCGTGAACCATTGTGGGAGAAACAGAAAGGCGTAGAAAACCTGGTAAACATACCTAGGTATTTTTGTACTTGTATATTTTATTCATAGATATTTTCTGGGTGAAAGTCGAGCGACTGTCACTGCAAATTGGAATCCAAAATAAAAAGCATTACATTCACAAGAGAAAGCTCAAGAGAGGAATTGGATGGAGAAAAGGGAAAAAGAAACAGTAATTGAGTTCTGCTCCTCTGATTAGAAAAGAGAAAGCGTCTATTGCATTGTGGCATTTTCATTTTGTCATTTTGTCTTCAGAAACGGATATACTAGCTAAAAACCATTTACCGTAATAGCTTGGCCATATGAAGAACCATAGGATTGAGAAATGTCTAGCCAGTGGATTGATTAAAGACATACATATAGTAAAACATGCAGCATCAAAGACTCATATTGGTCTCCTTACTAGGTTTTATTCTTAGAGCATGGAGACATTACTATTACAATAGTACATTAGAACACAAACAATATGCACCTACTTGTAGCAGTAACACTAGTGTACATATTCATTGTCTTCAGAAACGGATATACTAGCTAAAAACCATTTACCGTAATAGCTTGGCCATATGAAGAACCATAGGATTGAGAAATGTCTAGCCAGTGGATTGATTAAAATTAAAGACATGGAGCATGGAGACATTACTATTACAATAGTACATTAGAACACAAACAATATGCACCTACTTGTAGCAGTAACACTAGTGTACATATTCATTGATAACATGAACGTGAACCGATATCGATTACTTAAACTACTTTTAGATCTCTTCCTGTCTGTAGCTATGTAGGAATGAAGTTGTCAGTTCAACTTTTAGTGATCTAGCGAGTCAGGAAGAAGAACAAAGTATGTAGAGAGCTCAAAGCCAGAGGGTTTCTTGTACCCACGGAATCGAAATACAAATCTTAAGCTGTATTTATGTATGTATTTCAATTAATTTGTGTTCTAATATACCTATGTACGTCAGTTAAAACTGAAGAATCGACTTTAATCCTTTCTAAAATGAGTAGTCAGATAACTGTTTTTTAAATTATTGGAATTGGAAGTTCCTGGATATTCATTTATTGCTCTATGAATGGATAAATTACTTTTCAGGGAGAGCACATACTTACAGGCAGGAAAGCAATTAAGTAAAAATCGATTACCGTTCTCTATAATTGTCTTCTATGACCACCTTACCTAACGACAAATTTCCCCTAAATCTGATTTCTAAACTACGTAGTGTAGATATAGTTGGTAGTAAATTTAGTTAACTCTTATGAAAAACGGAATTTTCTTTATTCAGTCATAATCAGTTCTTGGGAGAACAATTCTGATTCTGAGTTTTAATTCCGATTGCTTGTGTTTATACGACCACCCTTCTTCTCGTACGTTTGCTATTAGTACATACATAATTACAAAAGGCTGCATATATTATACCAAAATGGCCTTACAAGGTCTTACAATTGTTACGTTTTCAGCATGGGTAATGGGAATAATATTTCTGAAAAAACCCTGGGGATGTCCATCATTGCCCCGGTGGATATCTCTTTCACTATTAATATTTCTAGTACACTGTGCAGTGCATATCGTAGTCTCTTTAGACGCTTTGATAAACTTCAGAAATGAGTTATTTAAATGTTTCCTGGAAGGAGGAGATCGGCTAGTTACATTAATTCTTCGAGCTGCCTTCATAGAGTCATGGACGAGCAACATCCTCCTTAGACTAATGTTTATATTTCAGGCAAAGAAATTTGCAATGTTGTGGGGCCGTTTGTACAAACGCAATAAAAAATATGAAAGAGAAAAGAAATTCTGGATTGGAAATGGCATGAATTTGATAATTTCTACGACAGCACTATTTGCTTCATCTGCGCTTGGAGTATTAGATGGAATGCACTTAGCAGACAGCTATGACAAATCCTGGATGCGTTCTTTTGGAAAGATATCATTTACCATTATTACAGTGTCTTTTCTGATAATGCCATTTGTACTCCCAAGGAGTACTGCATTTGCAGGCATTTTGGCAACGTTGTATCATCTTAATTGGGCGTATGTTAAATATTGTACTAAAATTCATTCTTTACTGTTTCAAATCGGCAGGGAAAGTACGGATAAAAATAAGTCAAGTAAAGTAACTTTCTCAAAGAAAGAAAAAGAAGACCTAGTCAATGAATTTCAAGAAATCCAAGAGCTGTTTCGAATTTCCGAGTGTACCGTAGCTCCAATGCTATTAATTATAGTAGGAGGTGCATCCATTCGACTGGTGATCGTCGCCGCATTAATATTCCTGGGGAGAGGGACAGCATCGATGACTAATTTGGTATTTGTAAAACACGTTCTAAGTTTCTGCGTTACTGCCTGTCACTTTTATATCCTGGAACTTGGACAGAGATTTATCAAATCAGTAATTCGTACAATTACTATGCCTATATACTTTCAACTCGACCTACTGCTAAGCAGTTCTTAACTAATAATAAAATAAAAATTCAGTTTGCAGAATGGAAAGAAAAGCTCAAATCTGCTACTATTACTATAAGGATGGATCCCTGTCACTCAAGCGAATCCCTTGATCTTGCTGACCTTCACCTGTTAATTGATTGCTGGAGCTGGAGATTGTCCGGTAGTGGATTTTTCTATGTAGACAGAAAGTTGGCATCTGGGGTGAGATGAATCCTAGAAAAATATATTTATAAATGTCTGACATAACTTAGTTATTAGCATCGATAATTGAAGTTATCAGAATGGAAAGAAAAGCTCAAATCTGCTACTATTACTATAAGGATGGATCCCTGTCACTCAAGCGAATCCCTTGATCTTACTGACCTTCACCTGTTAATTGATAGCTGGAGCTGGAGGTTGTCCGCCAGTGGATTTTTCTATGTAGACAGAAAGTTGGCATCTGGGGTGAGATGAATCCTAGAAAAATATGTTTATAAATGTCTGACATAACTTAGTTATTAGCATCGATAATTGAAGTTACTAATTAATTCGAAAACGTTTGTGTAGATAATAGCTCATCTTGTAACCTACGTGGTAATACTTGTGCAAGCCAGCTTGGTTTTGGATGGAACGTGAAGTTATTCTATTTAGGTAAGCATGTTATTAGTTATGTTCACTACTCTTTCTGCACACTTCCCCTTGAATCCTAATATTTAGTTTGGCGGAGAGGACTGTCGGCATTAAGGAGTAGGAGCAGCATGCAAATTGTGCTTTGGCAAATACCTATTTTTTATTGTCTGCGATGAGTATTTTTTTTGAAATAAAAAGCTATGACATACTTTAAAATCAATATACGTCCTCATAATATTCTAAATTATTTTCTTATCGCTGAAATCGGGGACGGAAATTGAAATTATTATCCCATTTTTTTCTTAAACATCCTAGCCAAAGAAGCAATTAAAGCACTAATATTGTATGTGTCCGTAGTGTGTACAAAATATTTTTTTCTAAATCACACGGATTATTAAGTGTTTGCCTATGGCTACGTCAATCTTGTTTTACATTTATTGTGCATTATACTGATTGTGAGAAGTAAGAGCAAAGGCAAAATATAAGTATGGCCATACGTGGACTACAAACTACAATAGTAATAGGTTGGATAAGCGGAACAATCCTCCTAACAAAACCATGGGGGATTCCAAAATTTCAGTGGATTTGTGTTCCTATATTTCTTTGGTTATTTTATGTCCCAATATTTTTGTATTACAACGTTGACATGCTATATCACTTCATTCAAGGGGAACGAGAACATCAATCCTCGAGAGTAGACACGTTAGTTGTGACATTCCTGTACCTTCAGGTTTTCTTCTCAAACGGACTTATCCGGTTAGTATTTTTGTGGAAAGCAAGAAAACTGGCAGATCTTTTGCAGAGATTAAAACGATATGATGAGTTCACGAAGCAAGCGAACAGAGGAAAAAGATGTACCTGTTGGGGACCGTCATCTTTTTGGGATGTTTTCATAACAGCGGCTGTATTCATGACCACACTTGGATTGGGAGTAATGGAGGCCATTGAAGCATTCATATTTTCTGGCAAATATCAGTATTGGATAAAAGATTTGATTGGACCAGTACCGCATATAATTTCCTTAACCCTGTTTTTTATTTTACCGATGCTAATCCCACAACAATGTGCTTTCTCCTTCATTGTTAAGTTAACTGCGTACTTATCCATGATATTTGAAGATTACTGTAAGCATGTAATTGACACTGTGGAGAAGCAAAAATGGCAGGGTATGAGTATAGTGGATCCATTGCGCCTACAAAATGACCAAACGGACACTGGCCAGGTATTTGAATTTACTAGGAAAAGGAAAATTTTCTTCACTGACGAGACAAGGAGAGACCTACTGTCCAAGTTTGAAATAATCTGGGAAGTGTTTGATCTCACTCATGAAATAATTTCGCCCATGGCGTTAGTACTTCTTGCGGGCTCATCAATTGATGTCGTTATTGAAGCATACGAGGTTGTTCTACTGTCAAAAAATTGGATTTTGAAGATTAAGGATGGCTTACACTTGGTTAACTATTTGTGCTATTTTTGGATACTTCAATCCGGGCACCGATTAATGAATGCTGTAAGATGAATTTTAGTTAGTGATATATTTGTGCTAATAAGTAATGGGCCAATAAATTTTCTGCTGCCCAGCAAAGAAAATTGATATGTTTGATTTTGATTTTTTGCAGATACAAACTTGCAGAATAAAGTTGGAGGACACACTGGTACAACTATCGGATGATACCCACCCATTAGAAAAACAAACGCTAAAGGATTTCCTAAATACACTTAAGTTTTGGGATTGGCGGTTTACCGCAATGGGATTTTTTGTTATAGATAGGAGGCTTGCGTCTGGGGTAGGTAGTAAATAATTTAAAATTAAATTACGTGAGATAGGAAAGAAGTTTCGAAAAGTTATGATTACATATGAAAAATTAACCGTTCATTTTTAGATATTGTCATTGATAATGACCTACACTGTTGTTCTCGTGCAACTTAAGGTGTCCGAAGTTCCTGGTTCAATAACTAACATGACGCAACAAATATTTTAATTACTTAAGTACCTTCATTAAGGCAAGTATTTAATAAGCACTACATTTTATTCTAGTTTGCGTATAGTTTATATAGTTTAAAATAATTTTAGTCATACAAAATATTATAATATTATGCCGGGAAATTAATAAAAGGAAATTAATAACTCTCAAATGGATTCATGTAAATACAACGGCACCTTCTTCTAAAACTTAAACTTCCCATCTGCTAACTCCATGCTAGTTATACCTCCCTTACTTGACCTATGTCAGACTATGTCCCCAATCCCATCCTCAATTTTTATTTCCATTTCGGCTGCTGACTTTGATTATTTTTCTCTTGCTGTACTCGTTTAGAGTGGCCACCAGTTTCAATGCCTGCCAGTTCTTCGTCTAACAGCAGCTCGAAATTGCCATAAGCTTCTTTCACAGGCGTCTTATTCCATTTAGCACTTCACGCAAAGAACAATTTTCTTAAATGAATTGTGAAAATAATAATAATGAAAGTTAAATGTTTTGCAACTAACAAGCCACTTTATACCGTTG
>JAHZND010004896.1:0-28208 GCA_027744115.1 Acrocyrtus sp. NNG-2020 | reverse complement strand
GATTGAACGTGAAAGATCTCAAGAGCCTGGATAAAATGTTTAACTGTCCATGTCCTCGTATGGCTGCTTCCATTTTCTATGTGAAACTGATGCAAAATGCAAAAAAAACTGTATAGCCAGAGACTGAAGGACAAACAAGCAGAAGCAGACCACTTTTTTTATATTCTAAAGCTGGACTGCTTTACTTTTTTTACCTATAAATCTGAAACATGGCATGTGTTTTTAGAGTCGAGAGTTGCTAAAAAAGGTAGGTAGGTACAGACTACAGCGGAAAAAAAAGTATGGCAGAGGTTCATTTTTTTGGGGGGAACTGAATTGCATGTAACAAACAGTTGAGGTCTTCATAACTCCAGCAAACGGCAAAAACCTCAGTCGCTCTACAGTAGACTAATTAAAATAAAACTATTTTCGATACAAAGAAGGACAGGTTTTATGGTAACGGTTTTTAAGGAGGAAAAAAAGGAAGAGTTGAAAGTAAACATGTTGCTCTTTACCATCACCTGAGATATATATTCCCTCTATAATTTTAAGTGATGATGATGAAGACGTGTATTTTATAGGTGCATAAATAATAAGTTTTAAGGAAATGCGAGTAACTAACCAAAAAAAATCTCTCCACACTTCCACTTCTATATTTAGCTGTAATATGAGAAGGGAAAAAAAGTAAAAAATAATTTTTACTGTACAGTAAGCATTATTGATCCGAGAGGGTGAGTGTAGAAAGCAAATTGCAAATTTATTTGCAATTACCGTTCTGTACGTATATGACTTATGCGTAAAATCTCTACTCTGTATAAGCGTTTATATTAAAAAGTTAGACTTTTCAAGCCTACACATTTTTCCGTGGATGTGTAAAAAAAGTACTAAAAGTTTTCTCTGGAATACTATATATTCTTCTCTTGTAATTTTGACTTATCGAATAAACTATTTTTCAAAAAAATAATAAATAAAACGCGTACATCCTCTCGATAAAACTTTTAAAAAGAAGTATGAGTAGGGTCACAAATCTGTATGAAAGAATGATCAAGAATTTTTGAAAGTGTATAATTACGTATATGAAAAAATGAAACATGAAATTTATAAATTTGGGGAGCGGGTCGACTTTTACTTTTTATTTTTCTCGTGATGTGTGATAACATTTGTTTACAGCGGAAAAAAAAATTTGGAATACTTCTCGAGTTCTTTAACTAGTCTGTAAAATTTTATGATGTACTATTTTTTGAAATTGTATTCATCCATTTACTCTCTACATACAAAAATTAAAAAAAAACTTTGATGATTGCAGTACAGATGATAAAAAATGAATGAGTGCGGATTAAGTATAATTATGCAAACGGACAATTCGAATGCCCACGTAACAGAAAGGAAAATGTGTGTTATTGAAGCAAATGTAAAAAAAACTATCGTCACTACCAACCAATGCAACTTTGTAGCATATGATGAGACTACGAGAATAAAAGTAAAAAAAAACTAAAAAATGTTTGGATAGGAAATTAGGGATGTAAATAAGTGTAAGTTGTACTTAGGTTTTAAGTGACATACTGTACAGACAAAAAAATGGCCATCATTTTTTCATGGCTGAGTTAACTGCTACTACTAAATGTATGTATAGTGTTAGCAACAATCTAATTACGATACTATCACTATTTACAACGGATCCTATTTGAAATAAGAACAGCGTAAAAATCTAGATGTAATTACAGTAACTGTGAAATACTGGGCTAAAAAGATATGGAGAACAAGGAGGATTTATTTCTTTGTCGACAAATTTGTGATTATTATACTTAAATACTGAAAAGTATGGCAGAATAAAGATTACGATGATGATGACAGTTTATGATGATGGTGCGTTTAAAATTTCACATGAATATTAAGAGCACATTAAAAAATTGTAGGATTTTATAGTCAGCCATTAGCCGTTTATGCTTTTACGGATCCCTCTCTTCAGCCGTCAAGAAACAAAGAAAGTACTGTTAAAGTATTTTGGACATTTTTGGTATTTTATGCTTACTCAACTTAATGTACAAAAAATGAAACATGAAAAATGAGATGGAGAGAAAAAGAGGGAAAAAAGAAGCAGTGTAGTAGACCAGACATTACTAAATCTTTTAATTCTTTTGTCCCACTACACTAATTGACAGCAGACTGAAAAAAGGTCATGAATATTAAGAGCACATTAAAAAATTGTAGGATTTTATAGTCAGCCATTAGCCGTTTATGCTTTTACGGATCCCTCTTTTCAGCCATCAAGAAACAAAGAAAGCACTGTTAAAGTATTTTGGACATTTTTGGTATTTTATGCTTACTCAACTTAATGTACAAAAAAATAAAACATGAAAAATGAGACGGAGAGAAAAAAGAGGGAAAAAAGAAGCAGTGTAGTAGACCAGACATTACTAAATCTTTTAATTCTTTTGTCCCACTACACTAATTGACTAATGTACAGCAGACTGAAAAAGGTCAGAGAACATTCGAGAAAAATAATGTGGTGGCGCCATAAATTTTTTGTCCTGGATATTATGCTAAACACATTACGTGTTGTAGCAGAAGTCTACGAAAAGGACGCGTGAAGCTGCCAGCTTATCTACCTGCATTAATATGCTGAGACGAGGAGTCCGGAATTCCAAGATCTTCCATGATAAGCAAATGAGCAATTAGTTCATTTGTAATATTCATTTTTGGGGTGAATACCACTCATTTCCTCCCTAAAGCATGCTTCGTGCAGACTTCTTACCTTTTTCTACTACTGTGGAGATCCTAGAGATTGGTTTGGGGGCAGATAATGCTTATGCTAGACATAGCCGTTATCTTGAGAAGGACGCGGGATGCGAAGTAGCATCATTTGATAGCTTATCCAGCAATAAATGGAAAGGAACAAAAACGGAGCTTGCATTGCCTATTCTAAAATGGAAGGCGAATGGGCATCCAAGAATGAAGAAGGAAGCGAGATGCGCATCTTGTTGCCCTGTCACTAATGCTTGTAAAACTTATCATTGATTTGTTAGTGTAGGACAGCGTGTATTTCTTTAAATAATGTAATGACGATTTCCTATCAATGTATTTTGATTTAGCAGCTTATCATTGTTGCTTACTCACAGTCGAATCCATCTTTATGGTTTTTGGAAGGTGAGGAATTTTTGCATTGTAGGTATGAATATTAAAGACCGCCATTACCAATATGAAGTTCTTTTTGTGTGTCGTGCGTGCTTTTTCCAAGTCTTCTTGTTTTAAGATTTAATAATACCTTTTAGATGATAAGGAGCGGGATGCGGGAAGGAGATAATGAGAAAAAAGAGAGATGAACTGCAGTAGCTGCCTTTAGAAGTTAGAAGCTTTGTGAATGCTGCCATTTTGTGGAAGGTTTTAGTTGTTGCTGTGGTCTCGAGATAGTAACATTTCAAGAGAAATTGGTTTATTTAGCCGTTAACTTTTGACCAGCGATTCTCGTCCCTTTTTGGCCTGTTGTGAGCGTGAGTGAAGCGTGAAGAATTAGCGACACATTTCAAAAAAATTAAATCACTCGAAAGTGCGCCTGAAAGAAATTGTTACTAAAAAAAGAGTCGGTAAGCAAAAGAATATAATATAATACTGAATTATTTATTATCTTTTTCTAGTTTTTAAATATTTTTAAGGGCGCGAGACAGAGAAGAAGGGATGAGCGGTGAAAAATTTAATTTATTATATTTATTGTTGTTTGTAGGTTAATCATGTCAGACAACGAAGGTGTGTCTATGTATAGATGCAAAAAGTGTGACGGGAAGACATTTACAGAAGCCGAATTAGAAAAGCATAAGAAATGGCACAAAAATCAAAAAGACAAGCAAAATAATGAAAAGTCTGGTGGTGGGCCGGGAAGGGGAACCAAACGGAATCGTATTGAAGTAGATACGTAAGTGCCGCTATAATTAATGGTTTAATTGACAGAGTAATCTAGTATTTATATTGCTAGAATGTGTATATTTTATACGTGTTTATTTTAATTTAACAGTGCGGAGTCCGAAGTTGCCAGCTCCTTATTTCAGCCACAACGTCCGCGAAGAAGTGAACGTGTTCGACCAGAGGCACAACCAACAACGGCAACAACTTCATCCACCGCCCCTCCGTCAAAGAAGAAAGACAGAAGGGCGCGCAGTTCGGTCAAAGTTTATGACTTAGCGCATGAGGCGCGAACAAAAGGGCGGAAACATCCAGGAGCATAATCAAGTAATCATTTAACTTTTACTCTTGATCAAGTGATGTGCGTGTGTAGGAAACTTGAAATTTTCACCTGTTTATAATAGTATTTTTGAATTGCTGTTTGTATATGGACTACTTAATTTTCTCAATACATACATATACATTTCAAGTTCCTTTTTAAGGTTTTGCTTATTATACTTGTAAGATAAGAAGCTCCAGATAATGTAATTGGCTCTTATTTTGTGACTAGTGAATTAACTCGATAATTTGTTTATGATGCAGTAGGTTAAGCTTTTTCTGTGAAATCCAGTTTTCAATGACTAAAGAATTATATTTAATTAATTTGATAGCTTTATATTTGAAAATTTTAAAAATTTTATATGTTTATACGCAGTTGTTTATTGTGTAAAATTACTATATTATTACCAAAGCCCAAAATCTTTAAAATAAATAATGTAAACATGTAACTTTAATTGCTCGCACTTGTAAAATGAAGTGGTTTATTGAGAGTGCAACACAAGTATCGCATTGTCCAAATTGTTAACTCTATCTATGCATTCATTTAGCTATTGCGATTAGGAAAATTGACAGAAGAATGCATCATGTACTCCACCGCACAACATTCCAACAAAGTACAAAGTCGGGAGAGGAAGCTAAAGCCACAAAAGCCTTACTTGCCTATTAAAAGTTTGCATTTTCAAAGACATTCCTGAATACTTGAATACAGTAGGAAATATGAGACGGTGTAATATAAACATCTACTATGTCATTTTGGTGGGCTGCATGAGTATTTACTATTTAGAATGCATTGAAGAGGGCAAACTAAATGATAAGCTTAAAAGGATAAATTACAAGGTTTTATGTGTACAGGAGAGTAATAGTTTACACTAAAAATATTTGTGGCACGAGTAATGATCATTTAGAATTCATAACGAGCGAAATTCATATGATAGGTCATACATGAAGTAATTACATATGGGATTAACATAGAAAATTAGCTTGCGGATCTGCGGATGAATGTCAAATCCTGAAAGTTTCAAAGTTTTGATAGTGAACATGTTGTTCGACCTATTTCCATTAAACCCCACTTGTTTCCTATGACACTTTTTTTTTGCTTAATCACAATTATATTAATAATTATCCCATTTTGTTTGTAATCATAAAATCACTGAAAATCCTTTCACAGAGGAAGTCTCCAAATACAATAAAAAATTATCTGTGCCGCAACATCTCTCCCGGAGCATAGAGCTTTCGTACTAGAACTGGAAATGAAAAACCTCGCTGGATCCTCCAGTGCTTTCTAGTAAGTGCATTTGAGTTTGAGAGATTTATCTAGTATCAGCTTTAGTGAAACCTGAGATGCTACAATACCCCTAATTTGAAGTACGTGTGAGTCTAACCTTTTCTGCAAACCCACACATCACATTCCACATCCCATTAACAGAAAATAACTTTTTTAGCCTTTTCCACAAAGCGCAATTTTATATCACTTTTTTAACTCAGCCTCACCAATCCCAACTCCAGCCATTCCATTACAGTTTTTAATTACTTTTTGCTTCTGTCAACCACGTAATTTAAAGCTTCTATACTTGATAATAAAATACAGCTAATCTCCAAAGCAGTAAATTGTTGTTCGCTAGATGAGCTAATAAAAAGAGGATTCAGTTTTTGACGACTGGAAAGGAAATGTGAGGTGAGAGAAATGTTTGGATTACATAGTACATAAAATGCCCCACTTCCTGTTCGCACTCACTCATCTCCTATGTCCTAGCCAGTTCATCTACACAGCTATTATTTTGCTTTACTGTGGAGTGTAATATTGTGACTTTTTAGCGCATACAACACTACTCTACCCAGTAAGTAGGTATTGGAATGCTACTGGTAGCTTGTGTTTATGAATGGATGTCAATTCTAGCTTTCTTTTTATGTCCTTTCATCGTCTTCATTCGCTCATGGAAAGGTTTAGTGAATTTTTACTTTTAAAAATATACACCTTAAACATTGCCCACACACTTTACAATATTTCCCTGATGCATATTCCCCCACATTTGTAAAACATCAGTGATCGAGCCAGAGAAGTGGAACGGGGAGCAATTTCAAGGGAAAAATTTTAATTATTCATATGCAATCGCTACTAATGTACAGATATGGACAGCTGCCAAATCGTTGAAAGGATTATGCTTTCATGATTTTGATGAGCATGCACTTTTACTAGTTGCGTCCGCGTCCTGGAACTGGCTGAAATACTAATAGGTCGAATTGAGAACTTTTTTAATGACCTATGACTAAATCCTTTTCTCAAGGTAAGCAGAATTGAGATAATTATCAAGTTGGCTATAGCCACCCAAAGAGCGCGTCTGGCGACTTATGAGTACAACTTTGTTTACTTCTTTCGTGACAATTATTTTTTTCCCCATTCTCAAAAGAAAGTAATAACGCTCCCTTTTTCTGCGTAGTTTTAGGAGAAGTGGGCGAAAAGTGTTAATATCATAGCAAGGATATTATACACTCTCGGTGGTAATCACAACGACACATAATTCAATGACATTTATCAGCACAGTGATAAAAAGTAATTGCAGCAATTTCTCTCTATATTTTCATTTTTATTAGTAAGAGGAGAAACAGTGATAACCCTTTCAAGCAATAATGGTTACGAAAGGCATTTCGTTAATGAGCTGAATAGGATGTCAGAGAAAAGACTAGTGTAAAAAAAGTTTTTTTTGGTGAGGTGTGTGCGTGTCTGCAAAGGAACAGTATAATAATCTAGAATCTTACGTGTATTGCGAAATGCACTAATGCTATTACTCATTTCAAATAAATTTCGTGTCTGTTTCCTCCTCTGTATTGTGTACATTCTATTTTTAGTGGGTCTTGCTCTTAAAAATGTACGCTGGAGACGCCGTACTGATGCGTTTTTCTGCTCGGTAGGACTTACCACGTACTTTGTGCTAAGACTATTTTTTTTGGACTGAGAGAGGGTCTCATACAGTACAGTGGATTTTTACAAAAAAAATATGTGTATGAAAAGCTCTCTCGCCAACTGCATCTCAAAAGCTTTTATTTAGCTTGTTTCTTAAAACACAGCAAAAAAAATATTTTGTGGGAAGGGAGGCCAAGCCATTCTAGCGTTTTGTCACAGCAGGTGAATAGTTCAAAGACAAATGCAAAAATACAAGTTTATAGTTCACGGTTCGTTTCAGATTCCTTCCGCTATTTAAGAAAAGTCGTAAACGGGTAACTGGCCAAAATGTCAGGCTAAGAGAAAAAATATCATGGAATAAATGCACTCTCTGCTAAAAAAACTCATTTACTGCTGAATAATCAAATTTTGAAGTTCAACTGTGTCAAATACAATTATGTATTATTAAATTCATACTAGAATTGCTCACAAAAGTTACTTATTGTAGAATGCCGTTATTTAGGAAGCAATTATATGAAGTAAACATAATTTAAGTTGTTTTGCTCCTAGAAATGAAAACACAATTGTGTTTGTTTTTATTCCCCCAAATATACTGTTTACCACCAATTACCACTTCCACGCAGCAATTAATTGCTGAAACTCACAGGGAAGGCGAGTCAAGCTATATGGCATTCATAAAGCCAAAAAGAATTTTACTTACACTAGTTGCATAGAGAAAACCAGTTGGAAGAGAAAAAGGTAACATTTTTAGAAATGAATGTAAATTGGTAAGCTGGACAAAAAAGGAAAGTAATAAAGTGCAAGCAAACTATAGTCATTCAATTTCGCACTAAACACTACTCCTGGTGTGCTAAAGGTACAAAAAAGGGATACAGTATTTATATATCTCGGAACAAAATTGTAGTCGATATAGATACAGGGAAAAAAAGTAAATTGACAAGGAACTGTATCTAAGGAAATAATAATATGGAGTGAGGTCCGTCTCTATTCTGCAACTGGCATATTCCATACGCCATCCTACCATGTACATAAGAAATGAGCTGAAAGTGAGGTACAAAGAGAAACGGAGGATTTTCCTGTTTTTATTATAGGAGAACAAAAAGGCGTAATAAAATGTTAGGCTTGTATATATATGCACGTCTTATACTTGGCTGAACCCTAGCAGATTACGTGAGTATATGCGCTTGTGGGTTTGCATCTTTATGTGCTTTATAGACTGAAAATGAAATAAGTTTTTTTTCCGGATCGCCCAAAAAGTCACCCTACTTTATTCAATGACTACATTAATACCACAAATAGCCGAGAGTATATATATCCCCCCACAAGAGGAAAACGGTGTGGTATAGCCAATAGCCGCACTACATATTTATTTCTATGAATTTAATAATGTGGCATTTAATTTTGATTAGTTTCAAACTGCCCCGTTCTAAATAATAGTAATGCTTAAACTTTATCTGAAAAGTTTTTCCCAAACAAACTCGAATCATTTTCTTAAAGATATCAGTCCTCTCAGCAGAGTGCGATTTTAAGTGCACAGCTTGTAAAGGAGACTCCATTAGCTGCCCAGTAACAAAAAAAAATATTACATTTAGAGAAGGAATCTCCCATCAGAAATATAATTTAGGAAGCATGATAAAATATCATGAAAATCTAGCAGAGAAACAAGATCATATTTTATCTATGCTTCTCTAATAGGAAAATATTTGTTTGCTACGAAGCACAAAGTATTCCTCGTTTTTGCTCTTTTAAGCACACATTCATTTCGAAACCGTTATTCACTCTCTCACCAGGGAAACTTCTCAGGCTTCCTTCTTCCAGAGAGAATAAGAAGTTTTTAGGTTTGCATGAGTGCCAACAACTAACAACGTTGCTCTGCTCCTGACAAAGTTAAAGCCAACCTGAGAAAGCAAAAAAATTTTATTATTATTTTCAGACATCAGAGAAGGAAGCGAACGTTTATTCTACCATTGGAAGAGTACTGCAAAGCATTTCATACACATTTTTTTCCCTTGCACAAACATCACATCACAATGTATTCCCCCCACGCAACCAATCACAACCGCATCTTGCATGCACTCTGTACTTAGCGATTTTTTTTATTTCTCGTAAAATATTTTTTTTTCTAGAGTTATCCACGCAATACTCTGTGGAAAGGGTGTAATGTTGGAAAAGTAAAACTCTCTCTTTTCCTCCCCTCCTAGCCATGCTAGCGCAAGAAAGTTTCATAAGAGCGGACCGCTAAACTTCCCTTCTCCGTAGTTTCGGTCGACTAGACTCGTCGTTTTTCCCGAAACTCCCGACAGTCGGTTGTTGTTGTCGACCGAGCCCACAGTTGCATACGACGCGGAGGAGCGGAGAACAGCGACCAAAAAAAGAGGGAGAGAATAATATTCCCCGAGACATGCCATATTATCGTTGTCCGATCTACGCGTACTAGCAAAAACTTATAAGTATATATCCCCTATAAGAATATATCCAAAGTATATTATATAACAGTTTTTATATACGAAGAACAAAGTAACGGAGAAATCCATCCGAGGAAGGGAGAGCGAAGCCGTGCAGAGTGCAGAGTGTGTGCACATTGTGTGAGTTGTGTGTATTTTGAACTCTTTTCCCTTCACACATTGTTAAACGAGCAGTTGTAAAAGGAAGACATATATAATAAGCTATAGTTTCTCCGTTTCAAATATTACTTTCCTGGTTTTTACCTTATATCCCTATAGAATTTTTTTTATAGGTATAGTATGAAGTAATAGGAGTACAACATTTATTTTTTTTTGTTTTTTTCTCTCCTTTCAAGTGGGGAGCAGAGAGCAGCCAGTCACTCTTTTGTGGCTGGTTGCCCTGCTATATCTATTTTAAAAAAAGCGGTATAAGGTATATAAGCTATATTCAGTTTTTATGGATATATACATATATATATACGGTCCCCGGTATTTTCCAAAGCTCTCTTTTCTGCTTTGGGGGGTTTAGACTTGGTAGGAGAGAAGATATTTTTTGTTTCACTTGTAACAAAGCGTAGTGGCAGGCCTGGTGAGGAGGAGGGGACAGGAAAATAGGGAGTACAAAGATAAAAGTGAAAAGCGACTCGTATTCATTGGAAAGCGGCGTAAACATAGTTGTATGAATAAAAATGTATCCCCTGTACATTCATTTCCTCGTCGTGTGTAGAGTGAAAAAAAAAATCTCGAGAAAATAAGCATGTATATAAAAAGCTAACCGAAAAAGCAATATAGATGAGAGAGAGAGAGAGAGAAAGATGTAAAGAATAATGCACTCTTTTTTTGTGTATTCTAAATGTACTGTTGAAAATGAGCATTTTTATCATAACATTGTCATGTCCCTAATGTCCTTGTTATTTTGCGCTGAAACGAGAGAGAGAGAAAAAAAAGTCCAGGAAAAACATGAAGGAGGAAAACACAATTTTCTTTTGAGATTTACGTCATCTTTGCGCATAAATGTACACTTTTACTGGTAGGGATTGCACTCACACGTAGAGAGACACGCATGCAAGGGAGAGAATACTCTAGTATTTAATAAAATATATATATATTGACGGACATTTTTAATTTTTTTTCTCTCCTTTACTACTCCTCCGTACTCGCTCTCCCCTAGTTTTGATGTAGCACCGAGGAGACAAAAACAGCTCACCACTATCAGCACCACCACCACCATCATCACCGCCATCATATTTCCCAACAATTTATCCAGAGTCCTGCGAGAAAAGAGTGAGAAATGAAAGAGTGAGGAGGAATATATATATTTTCTGGGTACAGGAAAAAGTGCAGGGAAAAAGGAAGCACTTTTTTTCTCGGACTGAATCAACTCTCTCTTTGCTGAGTAGGTCCGTCTTGTGTCTTAAGCAGGAGCTAAAGGGAACAAAACAAGCTAGAGCCAAAGTCTGAAAAAAAGTGTTGGCAGCACCACCGTGGTGGAAAGCGAATACCAGCAAAGAAAAAAGTTGAACTCCTCCACAGAAAGTTGGAAGTGAGTAAAGGAGAGAATGAGCAGCGGAGAGTAAATGTGAGCGGAAAAGGAGAGAGAGAGAGAGAGAGAGAGAAAAGTGTTCGGCAACTGAAGCATATTATTGAATTACTGCTGGTGTTGTTCCGAACGACGACAACTAGACCACGAATTGTTGGACAACCCTCCGACGAACGGGCTTAGGAGGAGGAAACTCAGTGAGAAAAAGAAGCAAGTACCCGTCTATCCAAAAGTCGCAAACCGCCGATTTTCAACAACACCGTCAATTTTTTTATCACCACCACCATCGTCCTGGTCGTCGTCATTTGTCGTCGCCGCCACAGTGCTAATAATAAAAACAATAATAATAACAAACGGAGGGCGGAAAAGTGGAGGAGCGTGGGGGAAAAAAACGTGACCCGAGTTTTTGACTTTGGAGAAAGTCGGTGTGGACTGGCTGCACACTAGTTGGAGCTGGACTTTGTGGACAAATGTCCATCGGTTAGAGACAGGAAGGTGAAATTTTGACAGTGAATCGCCAAAATACATTCGGCAGTGCTGTTGACACCGGAGAGTGTGTGTGTGTGGGGCGACGTGCACCGAAGTATGTCGGAACAGAACGAGGGTCGAGGAGTCACTGATCATAGTGAAGACACGGAAATCCCCGATGAGACACCTGAAACGGCTGAGGAACATGTGTCAGTTCAACAGATAGACAATGTCATTTGTGTGACTACATCTGGGACGAATGGTGCAGGTCATCATAATGCTACTGCAAATGGGACAGTTCACGTGGATAGCGTAACAGCTCTTCACCATGCGCCTACAATAGTTCACCATCAAGAAGAGGTTCACCTTTCGCATCATCTCCATCCTCACCATTGTCTAAGCGCAGCTTCCTCGGTGGGTCCTGGGGGCCATCAGTGTAACGGGGCCCCAGGAGCTGGGCCTGGTGCTGTAGTTACCTCCACCGGGAACGCGACTTTGGTTAGTGTGGTGGATCACCAGGGTGGAGGTTCTGAGGTGGACCCTGGTCCACCTACTCACACTCTAGTTGATGGAACCGTCCCTGTGTCCATCCCTGTTCACCAGCCTGTCGTCTCGCTACCAGTTAATGTGAACGTTCCCGTGCTACAGGATCCCAACCTGAGTTGTACGGGAGACGGCCCGGCAGAAATCCAAATTAAGGTTGACGTAGAGGACGGAACTGTGGTTTCTGCCGATGACCCTCTTGCACAACTTGCTCATCACCACCATGGACCTCATGGAGCCAACGTTACTACCGCGAGCATTATTACCATTCCCGTTGTTCCGTATACCGTAATCGGAGATGCTGACGGTGTAAGCAGAATTTTTTTTTCGGGTGCTTCATGCTTCACTGAAGGACAGTTGCGGAAAATATGTTTGTCTGTTTTTTCTTTCAGAGTGGAACTACCGCCACGGCCATCTCCGTGTCCCTTGCTCAGCCAGAAACGTTGGCAGCCCATCACCAACACCACCAACTGCACCAACAGCACCAAATTCAATCACAGCAACTCCAACAGGAACATGTCCAGCATGTTCAAGAAGTCCAGGTGCAGCAGGCCACCCAACAACAACAGTCCCAGTCACCTCAGTCAAACAAGGCTCAGCAACAGCAACAATCCATTTCGCAGTTGACATGGGAGGAGGCTGTGTCTGCCCCAGTGCTTCCAGTTCGATGTAAAGATACCAATGCAGAGTTGCACAAGGCAAAGTTCGGCTCTGGGAATAAGGTTTGTTCCTTCTCAGCATCAGTTTATTAGGTAGCCTAATTGAAGCTCTTAACTAATTTGGATACTCGGCTCTGTTTTTAGGGAAAGTGTATAAAGGCCAGTAATAACGAATGGTACACACCCACAGGTAAATACTGAATGTTCCTTTTGCGAACTAACTCGATTTTAGAAGACTAGGTTTAAGCGTCATTGAGATGTATAAAGTTGTAAATGATTGCATTTAAATTTGTTCTCACAGAATTCGAGGCTCTTTGCGGGCGTGGCAATAGCAAAGACTGGAAAAGGAGTATTAGATTTGGAGGACGAACCCTCCAAACGCTCATCGATAAGGGATTCTTGGTTCCGCACGCATCCAGTTGTATATGTTCGAATTGCGTAGATGATGCCGCTGCCGTAAGTAAACGTTTCAGAATTTTTGAAAACTCTACTAAGCCAAAGACTAGATTAAAAGACATTATTGGGAGAAATGAATTTTGATTTGTCATATGTAGACGGGACCCATCAGACCTTTCACTCCATACCAAAGAAAGCGAAAGAACCAGACAAATGACCAGAGCAAAGCCAAATTGGAACGACTTACGTCAAAAGACTCAACAACGGACGAAACGTGTGAGGTGACAACTCCAGGCACTCCCATTGGCGTGAACTCGCTGAACCCGCTTGCATTCCTGAAAATGAATCAGGCCGTGACAACGGACGAGCTCTGGAAGAATCTGGAGGAGGTAATCAGCCCTATTACTACTTCTTGCCCATCATCCACTTCCAATCTCAATTCAAGTACCGATTTTGGAAAGGTGTGCGTAGTAGAGTTCCGCCCGACGAGCTGCGTACCTTATAGACCCTATCTAACCCAAATCTTCCTTTTCTCATTTTTAGATGGTGGAAAAGCTGGTGACGGCGGCGGGAATGATGAAAACCATGTTTCAAGAGCTGAAGGAGCGCACCCACCAAGAAGCAGAATCTCTCCGATCTCAACTGCAAGAGCAGCAGGAACTGCAAAACCTGCAAACCTTGCAGACACACCAGCAACAACAACAAGCTCAGCATCAAATCACGGTTGGAGGAATTGCAAGGAATATAATAGAGTCCCCACAAATTCTTAGGATTTTTGATTCCAATCGAATTCAAACTTATTCCATCGAGGTGCTGGACCCTGAAACCTTCAAACAGTTGCAGGCTCAGGCGACAAATGCTAAGGCAAACATTACTAAATATTTTACATGATTTTTACTTTGCTTAAATGCTTAAATTCCCCAAAATAAATCCCTTCTCTACTGACTCATTCCTTACTCTACGACAAAACTCAAAAGTAATTTTTATCTTTTAGAATAATAAATTTCCACCCACTGAAAATTCACATATCAACCCTTTTCTCTTAATTTTCCATATACAGATTATTTACCAAGACCGACGGCCTGGCGAACTTATCCCTACCGAAATCAAACAGGAACCGGGAGCTCCACCATTGACATGAACACTGTCCCCCTTTCTAGGTCCTTCCCTCATTCTAAATCTAATATGTCTCTCTTCTCTCTGTCTCTCATCTTTATTCTCAACAGCATTCTATTTACAAACTTTTTTTTCTAAAACTATAGTGAGACGAAAATTAAGTATATTTAAACAAACCAACAAGGTTTGTTGGTATTTTCGGACGATTTGTAAAAAAAGCCATTTTAATATACTATTAAAATCATGATAGGACAGTGTTTGTATTTACTATACCTACTGTACTTATATACCGAAGGTTACGTTAGGAAAGTGTTGAATTAACCAATCTCTAAGGTTTCTATACATATATATTATATATACAGCAATACAGAGTCATTTTTGGTACAGTGCAATATAAATATGTGTAATTTATTGTATAGTTCAACACTTTCAACCTCCACAGCAACACGGCCCCAATCTACAATTCAGAATCCTCACACAGAGCACTTACACAAGTCCCTCTTTACTAAAAACGAATAAAAACAGTGTACTTAACTAGAATGGCAATACACCCGTAAAAGTAATTCTACCAAAGATTAGCCCAGCAGTAAAGTATATGAAAAAAAGCATTGCCAAAGGAAAGAAAATTTAGCTATAGCAATTTTTAAACAATAAAATACGCGCATTCTAGATTTTAGGATTTTTTTAGAAATATAGTCATTAGCCTAAATATTTCAATGAAACTAGTCGAAAAAATCGAAACAACGATATAGGCAGCTACAAAATCAAATAAACTCTAGCCTTTGATTTCACTAACCCGGTAGGACTACTATTTAAAAAAAACGGATAACTGAGAGAAAAATTTACTCGATACGATTACGAAGTCAAGGCACATTCGTTAATGCAACGTCTTTCATAGTAAAAAAAAGGAAAATTTGTATATTCAGTACCGCTCTCCCTTTCCGTCATTGTAAAATTGTATTGTAGATGAGTGGAAATTATAGGGAAGGATGGTTAATGAAAAACAAAAGATTAAAACAATTTTTTTTCTCTGTCACTCAAAGCTGGAAATAATTTGTTTCTGTGCAATAATCAGCGAAAGTCTCGGTAGCGATAATGTAAATGTCTTTCGCCTCTGCTCTCTGAATTTTTTAAAAATTAATTGCGTTTTTAGGCAATGCCTTATTAACTGTTAAACTGTTTTCGTGCCGAATATTTTGATAAATTGACAATAGTTAATTGTAATTGTGTTAAATGTTGTATGTAGCACCGTTTACAAGTTTACTCTTTTCTCCGGCAATGCCAAAAAGGTCTTTGATAATCAGAGTTGTAGTTGTAGAAGTCAATCAGTTTAATTATTTTTTATTTTAAGGTCAACAGAAAGAAAACAATCTCAATTAATATTGTTTATTTATAATTTTGGTGGTTGGAGGTCAGTAACTTATACAAGCTGGTATTCGTATTAAGTATTAGTTTTTTTTATTTTTACTGCTTTTTGTACATGCGTTTTACTAAAATATAATTATTTTCCGCTTTTTTAGCCGCTGAAACGCTCCTTCTCTAAAAAAATGTTTTTAAAAAAAGTATTGCAAGCATTTTAGTATTTTTTAGTATTTCGCATTTTCTCTTTATTATACATACTTTAATTTAAGGATAATAATAATAATCTTATTTTTGTACACTCAAATGACACGAGGGATACAGAGCTGGAATTAATGGAACTAGTCGATGTGTGCTTTTACTCTGCAATTGTTTTAAAAAGTTTTAGAACCATTTTATGCCTAGAGGGTTTGAAATCGCAAACTCATAATTTGTGTATAATTTGAGCTTACACTTCCGGAACAACGAACAAAAAAGTGAAATTTTTTCGTTACGCAAATCACCGAAAGAGTTGTGCCAAGGTCTCTGTAAATTTTAGTTTCGTTAGTAAAAAATTAGTTGTGCCGGAGCAAATAAGTTATACACTTTAGCTTTAGTTAATCCTTTTCTGTAATTTGCAGTTAAAATGCGATTTTTCTATTAACTAGTCAGAGGAAAACTGCATAAAAAATAATGTTACTTTACCAGAAAACTCCCTTTGCACCAGCGACACGAAATTTCTATTTTTTAAAAAATTCAGTTATCTCTTAACAGCATACAAAGTAAAATGAAACAATTTTAGCTGAAAGATCCCTTCCCAGTTCAAATTTCTTAAGTAGGCGAAAAAAAAGAATCATTAAAGATGGGGTAAACCTTCTGCTGCTCGAGATGACAGCCGTACTATAGAAGAAAATATATAAATTGGTTACTTTAAGTAATTTATAGCTCCGATGACAACAGCGTTGCTCGGCTGCGTAGACTACTTTTTACTTACTAAATACAGACGTAAAAGTTTACCACGAGTATGAAAAATTTAATAGTGGCACAAAATAGGAATATTAATCAAAAGTGTAGTTGTGTACTCTGTAATGTGTTACGTATTTGAGGCATTTGCAGCGCTAGATGGAGGCGACAAAAAAAACGAAATTTAATCACTACATCTCTACAGAAAAGAAAAAAAACTTGTTTGTTATGTAAAACGGAGATATCATTGAAAAAATTTCTTCTCGGTATCTGTATCCATTCTCTACATGTTTAAGTAGGTATAGACGATGGGAGAGAAAGCGTTTTGTAGAATTCTTCAGCTGCTTTCTCTCCCATCCTTGAGAAAAAGGCAAACCTTACTCTATAGCTAACTATTATTGATAGGGATGTAAGTGTACTACTATGCAAAAAAAATTCAAGCAATGTATTGAGCAGTTAAAGTTGAATAATTATTGCAAGAATGATATTGATCTTACTGTGTACTGAGAGGATACAATGAAAAAATGCGTGAATAAAAATATTTATAAAGATTTACAATTGTAAAAATTTTGTTACAAATTTTACATTTTTTCTTCCTATAGTTTATTACATCATTTTTAGGGAGAATTGGAGATGCAAGGATTGATGAGCAGCTAGTGCAAAAAAAAGCAAAGTACAAAAGTGCCAATGACATTTCACAGCAAAATATATTTCGAAAGAGGATTCTCAAGGCGATGATGATGCCATAATTGACT
The DNA here is from genome assembly GCA_027744115.1 of Acrocyrtus sp. NNG-2020. Taxonomy (NCBI): domain Eukaryota; kingdom Metazoa; phylum Arthropoda; class Collembola; order Entomobryomorpha; family Entomobryidae; genus Acrocyrtus; species Acrocyrtus sp. NNG-2020. The sequence goes on along the minus strand of JAHZND010004896.1, from coordinate 10,890 downwards.
CGATTGAGAGCTAGCACTCATCACTTACGTTGCTTGTGACAGGCCTGATGAGCGAAATATTAAAAAAAAAGTGGCTGACTTATGCACTTTTTTGCAGCATGCAGCAGTCTGTTATCTAGTTTCCAGTTAATCTCTCTCCCAGCAGCGAAAGTGATTCGTGCTCTTCTCCTTTCACCTTAAAATTCTCTGATGAGGCAATACCTCAAAGTTGGCATTTTTCAGGTTTGCTGAAAGTGATAAACTGAGATAATTACGTTGGCACACTGCTAACAAAATTGTTACAAAATGTCATTAATTTGCTCATGTTCATATATATACTTTAACCTTACAAATAGCATATCCGCATTTTTTCATATCTACCACGGGCTCAAATTTTTTTTTTCATTCATGAGCTGCTAATATAATTATACCCCATTCATTCCAATTTCCTACACACTCTCACATTTTAATACAATTTCCCGTTTTTCTCCGTCCTTCACGCATATACCCAGTCATTTTCGCTGTGTGGTTGCGGCTCACTCCTCACCTACAACTTTTTTCCAGGGACGTGGGCGAGAATTCATGTAGTGAATGGGTAAAGCACAGCTGCACCTCTTCTTCTCCTTTACTCAAAGACACCCTGAAAAAAAAACTGCTTACGCTAGATATACGATAAAGGATAAATACTTGATAAAGGAGCATTTCATTCATGAAACTTTGTTTCGCAAAGTCCCGAGATTTATAAGCTGTATAGAATACTTAAACAAGTTGTATTTAAGTAAGTGTGATATATGCAGCTATAACGTGGTTAATTGGCTTGATAATTTTTATGTTCCGATCATCATGAAGAGCAGCTGTGTCACATTAATTTTTTCAGATTTGTCATTGTTGAACTTGATAGCCTCTCGCAGCAGGAGGAATAACAGTTTGCGAAATGAATGGGCTATCAGGATGCACTTTTCATGCGCTCGAAGAGCTTCTTTTTTGTATGAAGAGTATGAGCTATGAGCTGCTTTGCTAATAATGCTGAGCGCTGATGATATTGACTGCTATCTATTTGCTGACAAATCAGCGTAAGGAGCAAAACATATTGACACTTTGACTTGGCGAGATGAGATGCTTACATGAATGGGTAGGGAGGAAACAGATGCGAAACTCTGCTAAAAATGCATACGTACTCGTGACTGACGGCCAAAGTTCAGCTACTTTGAAAGGTAACATTTCATTAAAATTTTAGGAAAATGCCACTATCATTCTTATACTCTGCCTCCTTGTCTTTTGGAGATGAAATTTCCAAAAAATGTAAAAGCCTATAGGAGGGCAAACATGAGAAAAATTGGAGTGAAACTGGGCATTGGAATGGGTCCCGATCTCGTTTTTTACAGGTTGGGGGAAAGTGATACGAATGAGAATGATGAGCACGTGGCAATCACTTTTCATTTTAAATTGCAGAGCACCTTGCGCAAATATTCCAGAATCCAGAGCTAATCACCAGCACCAAGCTGGAGACAACATTATATGCAAGAACTGCAGTTTTTAAAATAAAAGCTGCCCATTAAATTGCTAATCTGGTTGAGAGAAAAAAAACTGATGAGCAGAACTAAACTGCAAACGGTTGCAGTTTTTGTTTTCTTGACTTTTCTGGATGAATGCTGAGGGGAGATGAAAGTCAACTTTGTTAATGATAAAAAAGAAGTTCGTAAGTTACTGATGATGAGGTCGCGTCCTATTTTAACATTCACGCCCGTTATTGCTACCCAGACACTGAATATGCTGGAAATAAAGGAATGTGTGGACTCTAGAAGAGCGAAGAGTACACAAATTACCCAAATCTTTTTCCAGGATTAAGTATAAAAAGGATTAGTTAATTTACTGAACTCACCAGTTGGATGTGAGACTTACCATCCTAGAGTACCTTATTATTTTCTTCCAATTGGATTTAGAGTTTCCTAAAAAAAAAGATTTCCAAATTTTCTTTGTGTTCTTCGGGAGTTTTAGTTGATTTTTTTTAACTTAGTCTCCCATCATGAGAGCAATCACTGCGATTGCCCTCTGCCTTTTGGGTAAGTTGTGAATTTAAGTTATAAAAGTGAATTGGTATGTTTTTCAGATTGGACGCCATATTTTACTTATTTTTCTTATTTTCTAAAAAAAATATTTGCAGCTGGGAGTGTATTTGCTGCAGAGCACAATTTCCGTGTTGGCAAAACATACACCTTTCAGTCAAAGTCAGAGACAATTGTTGGAATTCCAAAGTTGGCGGATCAGGATACCGGACTTAAACTGAGGCGACTCATTAAGGTTGTTGCCAAGGATGAAAACACTCTGATCATTGTGGTAAGTAAATATTTCTTTTTATATGAATATTCAAGTGCATGGCTGGTGCTTTGTATGAGTTTGTTTTTTAAAAAAACATTTTTTGTGCTTATTTCCCCAGCCCAAAATTCAACAAGCCATTCAAGTGAACGAGCAGGCGAATGATGACGCTTCTGACTCTTCTGAGAGCAGCGAGAGCGACCAGCAGAACTCTTCTGGTTCTTCAAGCTCCTCCAGCGAGGAACAGGAAGTTAACGTTCCCAACCAACACCAGCAATGGCTTGAGGCTCCATTTGAAGCCAAATACAGGCACGGAACTCTCCAGAGCATCCGCACTGAGAGGAACGCCCCAGAATGGGCAATCAACATCCAACGTGCTTTGGCTCAACACTTCAGCTTGAAGATCCAAAAGGCTGGTGATCTCAACCAAAAGACGAGATTCACCGTTACTGAGGAGACCATCTACGGAGAAGGGCCTGTTGAGTATTCCATCTACCCCGAGAATGCCCGCAGCAGCCGCACCGGAAGCCAAAACCATAACCAAAACCAACACCAGCAACAACACCAAAGCCAACATCAATACCAACATGGTGGAAAGTACAACAACCAAGACAGCAGCAGCTCCTCCAGCTCTTCCAGTGAGAGCAGCAGCAGCAGCTCATCCAGCTCCTCCTCAAGCTCCTCATCCTCTTCATCTTCCAGCGAGAGCAGTGAGAGCTCATCCTCCTCCTCATCCTCCAGCAGCTCATCCTCTTCCAGCAGCTCCTCTGAGGAAGGAAACAGCAAAAACTCTTTCCGTGCCCTCGACATCTCCGACAGCGCTGCCCAACAAATGCAACAGCAATTCTGTAACGGCAAGCCCGCCATCGAAATCGTCAAGGAGGTTAAGTTCCCCAAGAACGCCACCATCAACAAGCTTTCTACCGTCCAACCTGCCCACCGCCTTAGCAACGCCAGCCCATTCCACCAAGTAAGTTTTATTTTCAATGTCTCACAGTGCCCCACTTCTTTACTGCCTAGCCAGTATTTTAACTAATATAATTTTTTTTTGAAAATGTAGCGTGATGTAGAAATCCGGCACCTTGTCTGCGGACAAAACGCCGACAACGTCATCATTTTGAGGACTGAAGTTAAGGAGAAGGTTCAACTTGGAGTCCAAGGTTTCGCCAAGATTCAAGCTGTCACCCGCCAAACCCTCAACTTGGTTTCTGTCTCTGATGCCCAACAGACCAGCGCCCATCTCCAAACCCCCCATGAGGTTCAAGATACCAGCTACCAATTCAGCATTGAGCAGCAGAGGTCTCAAATGAAGGGACAAATCCAACTTGGACAGCCCCTCAACTACCGCCACGCTCGCCAACAAGCCCAGCAACCCCAACAACAACAATCTTCCCGCGACCAACAGAGCGAATCCGATGATATGGGTATGTAAAAAGCATAATATCCAATTTTTATCCTATTTTTTCACATTCCCTCTTCATATTTCTCATTGTTTGACTATGATATTCCTTTTTCAGTTGGAGCGCAACAAATGCTTCCCCAACCCCAATTGCACGAGCCCGGTCTTCATGAACTCCTCTTGGCTCCCATTACCTCCCAAGAGATCCCACAACTGGTTGTCCAATTCCTCCGTGAAGCTGCCCAGCAACTCCGTGGAACTGCCAACCCCGGCGCTCCAGTTGAGACCCGTCTCCTCATGGATCAGCTTGCCAGTGCCATCAAGCTTCTCCGACTTGCTCCTCGCTCAATTATCCAACAAGTCCAACAACAAGTTGAGCAGGTGTCCGACCAAGTCACCAGACAAATTGTCTACAACCTCTACTTCCAATCCCTGGTCATCGCTGGATCCAACCCAACCGTCCTTCAAGCTGCTCAGTTGGTCACCACCAACAGCAACAGGCTGAGCACTGCCCAACAAGTTCAGTTCCTCGCCACCCTCCCCAAGTACGTCAAGTACCCAACTAAGGATCTCCTCAAGGAAGTCCTCAACCTTGTCCAAAACCTTAGCCAGGATCCCGTCCGCTTCAACCCTGCCGTTTTGAGTTTGTCCAACCTTCTCTACCAAGCTTGTATGAACAAGGAAGTCCAACGTGTCAAGTATCCCGTTGAGGTCTACGGCCGCTTCTGCAGCCCACAAGTTGTTGAGAGCACTTTCCTCCCTGTCTTCTTCAAGGAGTTGAAAAAGGGACTGTCCGAAACTACTGAGACCGATGTCAGCGAACGCGTCATTGTCATCTTGAACGCCCTCGGAAACATTGCTCACCCAGCCGTTCTCCCCAGGGTTCAAGAAATCATTCGCGAGAAAACCGCCTACCCCAGAATTGTCAAGGTTAGCGCCATCTTCGCCCTTAAGAATTTGGTTAACGACTACAACGGAGCTCAAGAGGCTGTCACACCCACCTTCATCGAGAACCAAGTGCTCCGCTTCTTGCAGGAAGTTCTCACAAACAAGGAGCGTAATTATGCCGTCCGTATGGCTGCTCTCACTCTTTTGGTGAAGAGCGAGTACGCCACTCAACAACACTGGGACCTTGTCGCCGACTTGAGCCACAACGCCCAAGTCCAAGAGCTCCGTGTCTATGCTGCCTCCACTGTGATCAACATTGCTCACATGAAGGATCCCGTCACCCGCCAGCACGTTCAAATGAAGAAGTACGCTCGCCAAGTGGAAAGCAAGGTGGATAAGGCCCAAGCCCAACCACTCAGCTCCATCAACTTCTACCAGGCTCGCGAAGTGAGAAACATGGACATTGAGTACTTCTACAGGTACGCCCAATTCAGGGGAGATGGTAACCTCCTCCCCAGCCACATTTATACCAAGAGCGAAATCCATCTTGGAAAGAATGGGCTTCCACTCATCCCTTACGAATTCTCCGCCTCCTTCGTCAACCTTAACAAGTTTGTCACCGATAAGGACCCCTCCAACCTCCAAGCTTTCTTCAACATCCGCCTCTTCAACACCATCCAAGATGTGATCAAGGTCGACCAAGAAGTTTTGGAAGATGTTGCCATGAACCTCCAACAAACCCTTGCCCAAGCCTTCCAACAAAGCACCGCCACCGCCCAGAAGCTCATCATGCTCTCTGAGTACACCAAGGAGGTCCCAACCGCTTTGGGTATGCCTTTGACCAAGAAGCTCCGTGCTCCTCTGCTCATCTCCACCCACGCTAAGCTCGGAGGCTTCCACAATGGACAATTCCAATTCAGCGTTCGTGCCGTTGCTGTTGCCCGCCACCACGTCTGGATCGCCCTCAAGGTTCCCTTCCTCGGACAGAAATTCCAAGCTGGTGTGGATGCCCGTGCCACTGCTGAAATCCCATTCCGTGCCTTGGCCCGTCTCGGAAACAGCGGAGCTTTGGAACTCGCCATGACTCCCGTCTACATCCAAGGAGGAAGCCAACCTCAAGGACAAATCAGAATTGTCAAGGTTAAGCGTGTTCCATACACCGCTCAAATCCCAAGCACCCTCCACAGAGCCCTCTCCCAACAGAGCGATGTCCAAATCACTCCAATCAGGACCAACAAGAACCCACAACAAACTCAACAACAATTTGGCCAACAGGAAGTCGGATTCTACTTCCAATACACCAGGGAACAGGACATGCCACAAAGGAATGGCGTCGGACAAATGACCGGGTACGTTGCTGCCGAGCTCAACTTGAACCTCGACAAGTCCCACACCAACACCATTTACTGGGCTGCTGCCGCCGGACAAGATAACCAACAACGTGATGGTTACACTCTTGCCATTGCCCTCGTCGGAAAGAAGAATGTCGTCCCACCAGTCTCCCAATCCCAACAACAAGGACAGATGCAACAAATCCGTGAAGGCCAACAAAACACCTTCCAGTATTTGGCTCAATTTACCGTCGTCCCCAAGCAATGGAGAGGTCAACAGAAGCAAGCTGATGCTCTCATCCGCTGGGCCGCTGGAAACGCTGCCAACGATGCTGCTAAGGAGCTCGATGAGTCCCAATCCCAAATGAAGGTCGTCCGCCAAGCTATCCTCCAAGGAAGCACCCCACAACAACAGACTGACTTGTGCGTGGAGGCTCAGCATCAACTCAGCCTTCAATACCCACAAAACTACCAGCACGGCCAGAACGCCCAGATGACATTCCAGATTCAGCAGGACCTCCAATACGGACAGAGATGCCAACAAGGACAAATGAGGAACCAAGTCACCACCCAAGCCAAATGGACCACTACACCCCAAGCTCACCAAGGTAGCTTGAAAATGAGCCCAAGCATCAAGGACCAAAGCTGCTTTGTCAGCCAATTTGTCAGAGCCTTCCAGAAGCAATTCGGCAGGAGCGAGATCGATTCCCACTACTTCGACTCCCCATACACCGTTAGGGCTAGAGCTGATCGCCATCAGAACGGTCAAAACCAATGGGACATCGTCGGCCAGACTCCCCACGGTCAAAAGACCTTCTCCTGGATGCAACAGCAATACCAACGCCACCAATACTCCGACTCTGACAGCTCTTCCAGCTCAAGCAGCAGCGAGAGCAGCAGCTCCTCCTCTTCCTCCTCATCTTCCAGCTCTTCCAGCTCATCCAGCTCCTCATCCGAGGAAGCCCAGCTTAAGTTAGGAGACGGAAGCTTTGTGTGCAAGTCTGGACCAAGCCAACAGTTCGCCTCCAGGAACCAAATCTGCCACGCCCAAGACGAGAACCAGAAGCGTGCCTCCACCAACGGATGTAACAAGTACCTCCAATGCAACCCACAACAGTGCCGCTGGACCGAGCACCAATGCGCTCAAGGCCAATATTGGAACCAGAAGCAGGAGCAATGCGTCCAACGCCAACAGGCTGACTGTGCCGCTGGAGTTTTCCGCCGCCAAGCTAAGGTTGTTGCCGTTAACCAGAAGTACGGAAAGGTCATCGATGACTGCAGACGTTGCCCTAACGATCTAAAACTGGAAGAAAACTTCCTCCATTATTGGATTCCGTCAAGCTCACGGAGGACCATGGAACCAAGTTCTTGCTGTAAAGCAGTTCCATCAAGGTGACTACTACAGCTTTGCCTTCGACCGTGTCGAGCAAGGCCAAACTAAGGTGATGGCTCAAGATCATCAACATGGCGTTGTATCCATTCTCCAAGACCAAGCCCAGAGCCAAGCAACCAAGTGGAGGCTCGTCCCAACCCAACAAGGCAGCAACAAGTACCTTATCGTGAATGCCCAATCTGGACAAGCTTTGACTATGGTCAAGGGCACCCACGCCAGCGATGCTTACGACATGGAAATGCAACAACCCAACCAGAACGACCAGGCTCAAATCTGGACATTCAAGAAGGCCCAAATCCAAGACAGTGACAGTAGCTCCGACTCCTCCGACTCTTCCGACTCATCAGACTCTTCTGATTCATCATCCTCCTCCTCATCCTCTTCTTCATCCTCCTCTTCTGAGGAAACTAGCAACGCTGGATGTAAGTTAAATTTTTATGAAGCTAATTTAGAATTGCTGCAGCTGCAGAGTAGAAAGTGGAAATAATAATTTTTTGCAAATATTTTTTAGTCTTGAGGCAAAGCCGCACTGGAAAGTGCCAGAGGAACCAAGGCTCCTTCGAAAGCAGCCACAGCTACCCAACTCCAAACTGTAAGTAGGAGTAATCTCTAAACTAAGTTGCGCATTCGTATGCATTTGACTCACTTTTTTTGTTGACATGTTTTCCTTCCAGCTCAATGCTACCAGCAAGACATCAACCATAAGACTTCCTCCCCAACCAGCTGTCAGAAGTACTTGTACTGTGCCCCACAAGAGTGCATGTGGCGTCAAAATAGCTGTCCTCAGAACCAATACTGGAACAACGCCCAGAAGAAGTGTGTCCAAAGCGCACACCAAGCTACCTGCGGCGCTGCCATCTTCGGAAGACAAGCTAAGGTCCACATCCAAAACGTCCAATACCAAAAGGTCCTCGATGACTGCAGAGGCTGCCAACAGGTGAACAGCTGGCAAGATCAAAGTGCCGTCATCGGCTTCGAAAAGCACTCCCAACAAGCCTGGAATCAAGTCCTCAATGTCAAGCGCCGCTACCAGGATGAATTCTACAGTCTTGCCTTTGACAAGAAGGAAGGTAACCAAGTGAAGGTTATCACTGACAACGGAAACGCCAGAGTCGTCGCCAAGGTAAGTCGTTTTTCCATACTAATTTTCACTATCCAACTAATGCTTACTCGTTAATTAAACGTTTTCTATTTCCCCTTCAGATGTACAACCCATCTCACAGCTCCCAGAGCCAATGGAAGTTCGCTCCAATCCAAGGACAATGGAACCTCTACCAAATCATCAGTACCACTTCCAACCAAGCCCTCTCCATGACCCAATCTGGAGGCCAGTACCAAGTCCGTCTTGAGCAACCCGACCAACAAGACAAGAAGCAGCAATGGGAGATCCAAGATGCCGAGACTGGAGAAGTTCTTCACGCTGGTCAGCATCAGCAACAGCAATCTGCTTACTACGATAACAGTAACAGCAGCAGTGATGAATTTTAAACAGGAGAACCCTATTAGCAAATTCTAAGAAAATGTAGTGCTGATTATTCCACGTAGCTGTCAGCATTTAAAGTAAAAACTTTCACTTGTCAAGAACTGTCTATTCTTTGCAAAATTTTATCCTTTTTTTGTATTTATTGATTGAGAACAAAGAATATATACGCGTAGTTTTGATAGCAGCATAAAAAAGTATATCGAATTTCTGTTTCCTCCCATTCATTTATGCATTGTGCCCTCCTCGACATAATAAACTGGGCACTCCATGAAATCTTCTACTTCTCTGCATTTTCATCCCGTTCATACAAGTTTTCTCTTGTATGAAAATAAATATCGTTTATTCGCGTCTTAAAAGATAAGGTTGAATTAGAAGTAGTGCTGACAGTTATTTGGGGCGAAGTGAACGTTTTCCAAATTGTCCAGGTCCATTCATTTTTAGTAAAATCTTGTTTCATATGAAAGAACAGAGTTCGTGTAAGATTTCGAGACGGAGATTGAAAACTGACGTCAATTTCTAATTTTCTAAATATTAAATATTAGAAACGGTTAAACGCGCAAATTGGAAGCCCCGGAGCATGGAAATCCTATCTAAGAGCAATCAGTGTAATAAATTTGAAATTATTGCTGATAGTCTGGCCTAAGGAAAAGTGGGAAAAAGTGGTATTAATCGCAATCAGCACAAGCTATTGCTGCGACACTACCTATTTAATATTAGCTTCGTGTCCGTCTTCCTCTATGCTTGGAGATAGATGTAGGTGGTTGTATATTTCAGAAATTGGAAAAGCTTAGAAGGGACTTGGAAAATTACTTTGGTTTGATCAATTTTACCTGGAATTGCTTCACTCATCTGTAAAAGCTGGGAATCTAAAACGAATGTGGAAATTGCAATTTTGCAAATCACTCATGTAGAAAAAAACCATTCCCAGGAATTTTGGTGCTTTTATTTTCACCCCTATGGTGTGAGGCTTCCGAGCTCGTTTCAGGTTTCGTAGTAGATATACCTGCCATTTTACATTAGTGAATTTTTTGCGGATTAAAATCTTCGCCCTTTCCTATTTGCTGAAAGGTGAAAGGGTGTCAAGCATGTACATGAATCGCTTTAAAAATGTGTTATTCCTGTTCCGTTCATACTCACCTTTACTTATGAATGTTATGGCACTCTCATCATTCCACGAAAAAAAATTTATATCTTACAGCAATGAAAATCAATTTATTTTACTTTTAACTTTACGATTTATTCTCTTTGCAACATTCAAAAGGTATTTACAGTCTAAAATTGGAAAATAATTAAATTACTCCTGAAAACCATGTTTTTTGGATGTGAGGTTGCTCTGTAAAAGGAGCTGCCCAATAAACTCCAGTCTAGTAAGGTAAATTTCCCAATTCAGTATTTCTTCAGTAGAAAATCTATGGAACTAAAAAAAGCGAAATTGTTCCAGACTTTTATTTTCTTTCCAAACTACTCTCTCCCACTTCCCCGCAACTTTTTACTTTGGCATACCGCTGATTTTTAAGTAACGTGCTCAAACCAAATTGGAATAGTTCCCAATAAAAATATATATTGTCCTTTAACAAGTTGCAAAGTTTTTTTAAACTAAAGAGGAGCCAATTAAGAATTTTTAGAAAATGGTGATTTTTAGCCAAAATGTGATAAAGTACAAAAAGTCTTAGCAGTTACATCCTTCCAGTAGTAATAAAAACACTGTCAGAGAGTATTACATAGTAGGTATATAGAATCCCAAACATCTAATAAAAACTGCATCCCCCATCCCTCCCACCTCCACTCCCTAAAACCAGTACCATAATGTATAAATGTGTTTTTAGTAATTTTTATAATAGTGCTCTTTAAAATTATCAAATTTTAGCCCGGTGCTGATTAACCACTCGAGCCTAACACTCACAACTACACAATCCATTTAAAACTTTTTAGCCGTGAAGATTTTTAATAAAATGGCAACTTTAACTAGTGCAACCTGAACGTGAATAAAATGCATTAAATTCAAACTGCATCTTACACTTAAAATATGACAGTATAGCTTTACGTATAAAATCAGCTACTAAAATTTTTTTTAGACTGGCACACACACACACACCCCTAA